>JAOTOM010004849.1:465000-520352 GCA_034440615.1 Ashinkailepas kermadecensis | reverse complement strand
GATAGCCATATGTACACTCCACCACTCCGAGCACAACACAGGTGGCCATGTGTACACTCCACCCTTCCGAGCACACCACAGGTGACCATGTGTACACTGTACACCTCCGAGCACACCACAGGTGGCCACGTGTACACTGCACACCTCCGAGCACACACCACTTGTGGCCATTTGCATACTGTATACCTCCGAGCATACACTACAGGTGTCCATGTGTATACTGCACATCTCCGAGCACACACCACAGGTGGCCATGTGTACACTACACACCTTCCGAGCACACACCACAGGTGGCCATGTGTACACTGTACACCTCCGAGCACACCACAGGTGGCCATGTGTACACTACACACCTCCGAGCACACACCACAGGTGGCCATGTGTACACTACACACCTCCGAGCACACACCACAGGTGGCCATGTGTACACTCACACCACAAACACACACACCTCAGGCACACCACAGATGTGGCCATGTGTACACTGCACACCTCCGAGCACACCACAGGTGGCCATGTGTACACTACACACCTCCGAGCACACCACAGGTGGCCATGTGTACACTACACACCTCCGAGCACACACCACAGGTGGCCATGTGTACACTGCACACCTCCGAGCACACCACAGGTGGCCATGTGTACACTACACACCTCCGAGCACACCACAGGTGGCCATGTGCACACTACACACCTACGAGCACACCACAGGTGGCCATGTGTACACACCACCCCTCCGAGCACACCACAGGTGGCCATGTGTACACTCCACCCCCTCCTCCGAGCACTACACAGGTGGCCATATGTACACTCCACCACTCCGAGCACAACACAGGTGGTCATGTGTACACTACACACCTCCGAGCACACACTACAGGAGGCCATGTGTACACTGCACACCATAGGTAGCCATGTGTACACTGCACACCTCCGAGCACACACCACAGGTGGCCATGTGTACACTACACACCTCCGAGCACACCAGAGGTGACCATGTGTACACTACACACCTCTGAGCACACCACAGGTGGGCATGTGTACACTCACACCTCCGAGCGCATGCAGTTTGTATAGAAACCTGTCGCGTAGATCCCAAAGGCACGATTTAGTGTTTTTTTTTGTGTGTGTGCAGTATGGGTCACTTGTGTTGTTCAGTGTACACACTGTACATTTGAAGTGTACAGTGTACATATGGCCACCTATGGTGTGCAGTGTACACATAGTCCACATGGTTTAGTGTTTTGTCTCACCTTTCTTTTTTCTTTCTCTTTAATTCTTCCTATCGTCAGTTCATTCTTTTCTCTTTCTTTCATTCTTTCGAACTCTCTTACTTTCCAACTTTCGAGTTTTCCTTTTTTGTTTGTTTCTTTCATTCTTTCTGTCTTTGTTCTTTCTTTATTTCTTTCTTTCTTCTTTTCTGTCTTGCTTTCGTTCTAGCAGACTATTGACGAGGTTGGGACAAAGAAGTCACGTGCAATTGAAGTTGTTTGGGAAGGACAGTGCTGCACAAGTGCTGCAGTTTTGTGTGTGGGCGTGGGGTAGGAGTGCGCTCTGCCTGCAGACGCCCCGGCAACCATTTGTGGGGGCAGGTGGAATTTGTGGTTCTTTACAGTGCTGTTGTCGAGCGTTACTGGCCAGCAGGCTCATTCTCTGTGGTATGGTTAATGGCTGCCGTGGCGTTTCGTAACAGGAACTTTCGACACCCTGTCTGGCATTGATTCGTATGTTCTGGCACTTGTCATTTAGTGGTGGACCAGACGCCATCAGCCCAATCTCAGAATGTGGGTTAATGGCAATGGAAAACTACACCTGTGTAAACTACACCTGTGGAAAACTACACCTGTGAAAAACCACACCACACGGAAAACCACACCTGTGTCTGGGTTAAGGAGCTAACCCCGAGTAGTTGAAGATATTTTAACTATGATCTTTAACCTCGCAAGTCACATGAATGTAAATTGCTTGGCCGCTTCACGGTTGGCTTAGCCAAGTAGGAGACCAGTTTACTTTCATGTGACGGCATGCCAAGGGGCGCGTTCGGCTGTTGAGACGGAAGTTTCCAGTTCCGGTTCCACTCCTCCACGTACACGGGTGCGGCCGCGTATGTCTAGTCTTACCCGAAGTTGTTTGTACATGAGTGGCTTTGTTCTGATATTTTCATCGTCTTTTGGTGCAGAGGCGAATGGTGCAACAACACATCCACATGGACCGCCATATGACTTCAACATATGGAAATACAAAACTATCTGAGACGGCAGACCGGCGTCGTGATTCTGGGTACAAACACATGTTAAAATAGTCATCACCATCGAATGCTCCACAACCTTCTGAGACTGCCAAAAATAGTTGCTGTTGTTCCAAGAGTATGATCCGAACCCGACCAGAACAGCAAAACGTCGAGATGGCTCTGGGTTGGGATGATGTACCTGACATATATATATATATATATATATATATATATATATATATAAAAAAAAAAATATATATATATTATAAAAATATATATATATATATATATATATATATATATATATATATATATATATATAGTGTGTGTGTGTGTGTTTGGAGAGGGGGTACGTGTGGATGTGTGTGTGTGCATTTGTGCGTGTGTGCGTGCGTGCGTGCATGCGTGCGGCGTGTGTGTGCCCGTTCATTTCGTTTGTTTATATCATGTTAAAGAGACATTCTTAGCGACAGACCTCATGGTGTAATAAGACACAACTTTTGGAGCTTAGGGGCGCATCGACTGCATAGGTCACATAGCAATAATACACAACTACACAGTGCCTGAGCGAAATGCGTCATTTATGAAATATGCCTGTGGAAAATAAAGAACTGCGTGACTACCATTGAAACGCCATACTGTGCTACCTGCGTGACTATAGTTGAGACACCATACTGTGCTACCTGCGTGACTACAGTTGAGACACCATGCTGTGCTACCTGCGTGACTACAGTTGAGACACCATGCTGTGCTACCTGCGTGACTACAGTTGAGACACCATGCTGTGCTACCTGCGTGAGTACAGTTGAGACACCATGCTGTGCTACCTGCGTGACTACAGTTGAGACACCACGCTGTGCTACCTGCGTGACTACAGTTGAGACACCATGCTATGCTACCTGCGTGACTACAGTTGAGACACCATGCTGTGCTACCTGCGTGACTACATTTGAGACACCACGCTGTGCTACCTGCGTGACTACAGTTGAGACACCATGCTATGCTACCTGCGGGACTAAAGTTGGGACACCATGCTATGCTACCTGCGGGACTAAAGTTGGGACACCATGTTGTGCTGCATGCTACGCGCGACTGGAACGCTTCAGCATATCGAGAGAAAATTCAGAGTTCGGATATTCCCTTATATATGCATCAACCACAAGAGGCTTCCTGACATATGAGTCATATCTTGCCCACGCGTCCGTGAAGTTATCTGAACAGGTGTACCGTACAGCTGTCGACCTCACCCGAATAGGTTACGTGGCTCTTCTTAAGCCTTCACCTGATGACTTTATGACCTGCTCGTATCGGAGAGAACATTGCAAAGGCAACTAGTAAAAATTGAGTGTACTCCACCACTGAACACTTATGCGTAAGCATAATGGTATGCTGCATTATACGAGTACCTTGTAACGGAAGAAACCTTTTTGTTAGCTAGTGAAGCTGATAGATGCATCTTCTCGGGATTGCCATAACGATAACCATACAGCTAAGTTAAACCGTGATATACATGGACAAGACGAAACTTGTCTGCTTTCCATGTTAATGTAATTGTTACCGGCCTTGAGCAGCTTGCTCTAACTCAATACGTCATTTCCATAGGCCGAGCACTGCGCAGTTCCGACCTAATTTTTAAAAGCTCCTTGCATTACTCCTATCTCTCGCCAATGTTTTCTGCTCGTAACATCTTCTCTGAATGGTATTGGTAATATTGTTGCGGGCAACAAGTATTCACTAGGGCAAATGAGCTAAACGAGGCGAACGAAGTCACCATGCAAAAAGGGTAGCATCGCACGATAAATTAGCATAGGCCCAGAGTTAGGCCCAAGTATGTTCCCGCTGCCCGCATGCTTGTTCTGTTGCAGAAGGTGAAGGAACCACGTTGGCGGCGGATAATGTGCTGGTGGGTAATTGTCTCCGAGTGTGAATCCAGCTGCATCACGATTTATGCTGCACCCTTTCAACCCGGCATTGTGATCTGCAACCGCTCCTGTCCGCACACAACCACTTACCTTCCGGTATTGTTGCCTCTGACCCCCTATATTGTCCTATGTTGTCTCTGACCAATGTATTGCCCTTTGTTGTGGCTGAGCCCTGTATTGCCCTTTGCTCCTCGTGTAGGGTCCAACCGATGCTACTAACCGCCAGAGATCTGGTCCAGAGTACTGAGCAGTGAGCGCCTGCGACGTGCGACCCCACTGACGTGCCAGACTACAACGACCTCACTGACGTGCCGGACTACAAGGCACGCGAACACGGGAAATCCCAGCACAAACGATTGCAAGTTCGGTGCGTCCCTTTGCATTTCGTCGTGTATCTCTTAGAAATGCTTATGATGTACTTGCAAGACTTTAAGATTTTAAGCACGTACATTAAGCATGTGAGGAGTACTCACATCTAGAATCTTCATGCAAATAGTGCCAGCAAATAGTGCCCGAAAATAATGCCCGCAAACAATGCCCAACACTTGTTCCATGATCGGAAATCCAGAACATTGGGTGCCGTCCATTTTAGAACTTCGAATCTCCATTGTGTGTCAATTATTCCGAATAAATACCTATCAATAGTACATATGTTGATATCAATTGAGCACTTGTCCTACCCCGGCACTGACTGGGCTGTGACCAAGTGGTCAGATGGTCTGATCCTCGACTTCAGCGGCGGCCGTGTGAGAGCTGCGAGTTCGAACGCAAACGTTTCCGAAACTATTTATCGACAAACACACAGTGTCCACCAGTGCACTGCGCGCGGCTTTGGCAGTACAATGTCTGATAAGCGGTCCTCCCGAACGGTCGTCCGAGGCACAGCACGTGTTTGGTCACATTCAACACGGAGGAAGAACCAGAGACGTTACGCTCACCCCACTAAATATGTCCCCGATCAGAATTGGCCATTTGGCCGTCAGCCGCCGTGGCCAACAAAGTCGATCGACCGGGCCCGCCAATGACGAGCCAACCCATGAACCATACCCGAGCTGAGAGAGCGCTGGGGTGAGCACTGAGCTGCCGGCGAAGACCAGCTTCGATCGAGCCGAGCGGCGCATGCCCGCGCCGCCGAGAGCACGTCGCGCCGCGTCTCGCCCATGTGGCACTCCCACCGGGTCAGCGCACCCGCACTCGCACACCCAGCCGCAGCCGACACTGGCGCTGACGCAAGTGGCGTGACCTGTTTACCTTTGCGGGCGCCGAGCCGATGCGTGCCGCGTGGGCGGAGCCTGTGCGTCCAATCAGTGCCGCTGGTGCCGCGTCGCGCGCGCACGCAGACACGTCCGGCCACGCGCACAGGCCGGCGGCGTACGTGCCGGCGTACCGTGCGGGGCAGCCGGCAGCCGGCAGCGGCGCTGGCGCGAGTGACGCGCCGCGCGACAGCTGTGGCGCGCCCGCTCGCCGCACTGCGCCACCGCGCCGGCCGGATTCATACAAGTTCACCCACCGGCGGCGCAGCCCGCTCGCCACCACAACCGGTTTGACCGACGGGTCGCTGGCGACACCGCGCGCTCTGGCTGGGGCTCGACGGCTGGGCCGACGCGGCCGCGACATCTGCGACGCCTGCAACAGGGAAATGGCCGGCCTGCCAGTGGCGCATGTGTGCAGCTGCGCCCAAGGTTGCTCCCCACGGCGCCACCGCCCAAGGACGACTCGTACTGGGGATGGACGGTGCCGAGGGCAGGCACACTGTATGTGCAAGTTAATTTGACATGGCGCCAGTGACATGGTGCATTCGCCGGGTACAAATGGGCGGGCACGGATAGACACTCCAGGGCTTCGGAGAAGGTTCTGCATCCCATCTCATGAAAATATATTTTACAGCGGGAATGTTACGTAGATTACATATTTTGAAATATAGATGCACCGTGGACCCCAAACTATCAGAGGTTTCCACCAATGGACATGGGTGAAGGATCATGGGAAAAGCATGTCTCGTACAGAGTGGGGAAATGATAACGTTACAGTGAAGGAATGTTAAGATCATGTCATTTTCTGGACAGTTGGTGTGGTCGCCAACACATCTGGCTCACCGCATTACTCATTACTCATTACCAACTACCCATTCCTCATTACCCATTACACATTCATTGCACTCAAACGTCTAGCAGTTTGGATAAAAATGCTGAAAAACTAGTATGGATGTAATATAAATGCATTTTTTAAGCATGGAAATGGTGCGGAGGGGAGGAGGTACAAGACGTTCTATGGCTTCCGACACCAAAATATCGGAACATATTAAAATGCTTTCAAGCTGAACTTTGGAACATGCAGTATCATCGTGTATCGCATTTAGCCAGGTACATAATTCTGCTTAAGCTGAACACTGGTGCAAAATACACTTCACCTTTTCCCATTTTCCCCCACCTACGGGGTCAAATGGGACAAAGGACTAGGCAATACGGGGTAACTAAATGTGCAAATGTGATGCCGAAAACAATGCGAGACTGTTCGTCACCTGTGTATTAACGGTCCATGTTCGTCATCTGTGTATTAACACTTCATGTTCGTCACCTGTATATTAACAGTTCATATTTGTCACCTGTGAATGAACAGTTAATGTTCGTCACATGTGCATTAACAGTTCATGTTCGTCACCAGTGTATTAGCAGTTCATGTTCGTCATCTTTGCATGAACAGTTCATGTTCGTCACCTCTCTATTAACAGTTCATATTCGTCACCTGTGTATTAACAGTTCATGTTCGTCACATGTGCATTAACAGTTCATATTCGTCACCTGTGAATTAACAGTTCATGTTCGTCACCCGTGTATTAGCAGTTCATGTTCGTCACCTGTGAATTAACAGTTCATGTTCGTCACATGTGCATTAACAGTTCATGTTCGTCACCTGTGTATTAACAGTTCATGTTCGTCACCTGTGAATTAACAGTTTATGTTCGTCACCTGTGCATTAACAGTTCATGTTCGTCACCTGTGTACTAACAGTTCATGTAGATCAGTGCGTGGAATTCATTTTTTTTTTCGCAGAGTGGAAGGCGGCAGGCGAAGACAAAGCCCGTGATGACGTCGAAACAAGTTGGCAATATGATAGGAAAAAGTGCAGGCAAAGATGCAGCCAAAAGATGCTATTGACAAGTGAACCGTGATCAGTCTGCATCTGTTAGCAAGGTTGTCATGGCACAGGTACCAGGATTAAAATATATAGAAAGGTAACAGTTACCACAGCTGTGCGGTATGAAGTACGGGGAAAGCGGGTACCATGTTTTCCCCCATCTATCGCACCCCATTTTTCCTCAAGCGACGATGGTTAGTTGAACATACCGTCAATCTCGGGCACACCAGAGAAAGCTTTGCTGTATGGGAGACCAATAGAGAGACTCCCAGTGTAGTATCAGTCTCAAAACGATAGGCAACTTACCGGGCTTCCTCTAAGGAATTTTCACTAAGTAGGATTTCTGGCTCAAGCCTATTCTGCCTAATATGGCGTTATGCACAATAGCAGACGCGGACGTAAGGCGGTGATGAACAAGCACCGTACTCAACAACGAAAAAGGAGCTTGCCCTGCAAGAGCTTTATTGTGTGTCGCATGTGTTATCCATAAACCTACAAGGATCCAACATAAACCTACAAGGATCCAACATGAACCTACAAGGACCCAACATGAAACTACAATGATCCAACATGAACCTACAATGATACAAGAGTTTCCAAGAACAAGGTAAAATGCTGAGCAAAAAAAAACCTAATTTGTATATGACCTTCTCGTATTTCGAATAGAGTAAATCCCACAGCTACTCAGATACCAGCTCCCCAAAAGCCTTATCATCGCCTGCGTCCCGCCGGTTCGGGTCTCTCGTAACCTTTAAAAGGTCTCCGATAGTTCACGTTAAGCCCGTTCGGGCTGCGTCCTTCCTCGCAACAAACATGGTCCTTGTTCCATTGTCTATGTTCGCACCGCTGCCGACGAAGCCATCACCACTACCTGCTACATAACATGTTCATTACAATTTCTTGGCAACATCTATTCATCGTGTGAGCACAATACAGCACAGCACACAGACCACCAGTCAGCCAGCTGCCACAGTGCATCGCTGGCGCACAATATGTAAGCATCTCCGTCGATAGTTTTAGTCTTCCACTAGGTCGCATATGTCACAAACTGTATTCGTCGACAGGAAATCTTCAGTGACCATACATCAGATTCGAGAACAATGGTTGCACACATCTCGTAAGGTGAGGAAGACAAATAGTGCGGGTAACAGCGCTGGTTCTATACGGAACCCACCGGCACCCAATTCGACAGATTGGTCGGCTGCCGCTGACTGGGATCTGTGTCGGATGCAGCCGGACTGATGATGAAGCTGGACTGTACGCCGGCGCGGCGCCAGACTAGACATACACAGGTATGTGCGGCGGGCGCCGGTGGCATGCGCTGTGCTTTGTGCCGGTGCTGGGCTGTAGTTGTAGGGAAGCTTACATTCTTTCGGTATGCAATTTTCAATATTTTCCTACCCGACTAGGCCGCAAGACGCCTGGCAAGATCCCGGCCACCTTCTCCCTCCCTTCTCATTACTGGTCTTGAAGCGCAGCCGAACCCTACCCTCAGTACTTGTCCCGATCAAAGGCGGCATCTAGAATAACATCAGCCTCGCGTCTGAGCCAAAACAACAGAAGGGTCCCCGGCCAGCTGTGAGATCGGTGACCCCGATGAAAACTGTCAGTGGAAATTTCCAGACCTACAGACCGTCCTGATAGCCCCAGGCGACTTCACGACACACCCGGCCTAAGGGGAAGAAAAATGCACTCCCACCAATGGAGAGGAAGAACCCAATCCGGAGCCCTGGGAGTGGCCGGAGAGTGGAGGAGGCGGGGCTACAACAAATCGAAGAAAACTGGCAGACAGACAGAAACTCTCTCTCTCTCTCGGACTCTCTCTCACGCTCGGAGACACTCTCACTCTGGAAGTCTCTCACTCACGGACGGAGCAATCTCAGGCAGAGTCGAGACGACCGAAGAGGCCAGCCGACCAGCAAAATGTGAGTGCCATCGGTCTGCCATGCCTTCTTCCTTCTCCCAAACCGGACTATTTTATATCACAGCTATTTCCTCCTCAACCTAATTCATTGTTGAAAGGAGCGACCCGTCTTATGGGGGGGGGACAAATATAATAAATTCAAGGTGATGTATGGGGGAGGTATGTGCGACACGACCGGTGGCGCCGACGTCGCACGCATAGTATGGAAGGGCAGGGTATGCAGGTATGTATGGGGAGGGGGATTGGACGAAGAAGGCGTGTGCCAGGAACGTGTCCCGGTCCTATTGGCGTGCAATGCAAATACTTGTAAATATATTACCCTTGATGATATAAATGTTTGAGAGCACGAGCAGAGAACCGGAGCAGTTGCCCAGCCTTTGACGTGCATAATTGGCGATGAAAAGGAATATTTGGGATAAAAAAAGGATAGCTTGGGCTGACGATCAGGGGATCCTAGGCACAAACTGGATCCTAACATCCGCCTTTAAGACCTCGGACCTGAGTGGGTCGTGAAAATGACCATCGCTCGGCCTAATATGCCGTACGTTGAAAACTGTACGTGCAACATCCGCCTCGCAGGACCACCGGGCCAGAGCGGGTCGTGAACATGGCCATCGTTCGGTCTGAGAGTAAGCATATTGGAAACTGTGCTTGCAATATCCATGTTTTCCCCCTCCTCGTCCAAAGCGTTCGCCCATCACATTAACCGGAGCTAAAGAAGTAATATTAAAGCTAGCTACCCGCCGTGGTGCAAACTAAGTAGAAAAATCAAAAAACTCTAGGGGCGCCATCCAGCTGTGTGTTCAGTGGCGTAACTTTCGTGATGACCCAGATAGCATTGAGGTCGGATGCCGATGGCCGAGTCAGCGACCGTCCGTAGGTATTAACGCAATGGATGACGTCAGGTTACGACCCTCCCAGACCAACGGTAGCGTAGTAAATACCTCGGCGATCAGGTGGACGGAGGGGAAGATATTTACGTCCATAACTGAATGGCCTCGGGCGCTGAGGGGTGCGCGCCGCGCTTTTCGCTCTGACCGGGTCACCAACAGCCGACAAATAGGCGTAGATAGTACCGTGTGTACTTTCTGACACAAGGGATGATGCTCACATGATGTTTGATATTTGCCTAAGAAGTAACAATGCTATAGGAAGTAAATTTATAAGCGAGGCAGCCGATCTGCGAGCCGTCCTCCTATGGACTGAACGTTCTCGGGTAATGGTAATGAGTGTTTAAGCCAGTTAAATTGTCTAGAATATTAATGTTGTCACATATGTTCTGCATTTGGATGATGTCTAATTGCGAGAGGGGGCGATGAACGGAGACACTTCGGGAGCGTTAGCTCACATGCTCTGGTTCTTTGACTGCGAAATATCGCTGGCCTCTGTGACCCAGGGGCGCAGATGGGGGCGGGCATAGCATGCAGGTGGGATGGGCCGTTAAGGGAGACACCACCTTGCGTCCGTCGAGTTTGGCGCCGAACAATATGATAGGATATTGCAAAACACTGCACGGACGTGAGTCCGCCTCCGTTCGCTGTACGTTTGGGCACGGAGTTGTACAGCGGTTCGGGGGAACGTCCGGACAGGTTTGGCGTGCCGTAAGCCCCGAGGCTGAAAGGGTAGGACAGGCTAGGTTATATAGACGGCCAGGGGACGTGCCCAACGTGTTAGGGATCCGTGCCCGCCCGAAGACACCTTGATCTGGTCGCACATGCACAGCGAGTAAGACCCGACGCGACCTCGACTGTTTTTTTAAGGTTCGGTATGTCAGTCAAAGACACCAGAGCACTTGTATAAGCCCTCGGAGCCAGTACGATGAGCCCCCTCGTGGCAGTTAAGACTTTGTCCAGGCGAGGAACGCTGCAATAATGGCTAGGCCAGCTCTGATTGACAGTGAAAGGTTTACATATTCGGCCAACATACCATCACAAATAGAGCAATGGTCTGTCGATATATGTGTTTATGTACCGCTGAGGGGCGGGGGGGGGGCTAAATTTGGAGACCAAACAATTCATGCGATAATTCTGTACGCACAATATTAATCATAACATTTCAAATACAGGCATGAAATACATACATACATTAAAATGCCACTAATTATCATCGCAACCACAACATTATTGATCCACCATTCTTCATTCAATTCCAACCTTTCCGAACTCGCATGGTATCCCGTCCTTCGCTCGTATCACGGGCAGGAGGGCCGGGCTGCTTGGCCTCGGGCGATCACGTGACCTTGACACAGACGGGTCGGTGCTTGGCACGGGGTTAGTCAGAGTCGGTTGCAAGACGCGAGCGGGAGTGCTACGTGCTACGTGCGCGCGCGGGACGAATGCTCGATCTAACGCATAACTACAACTACAACTACTACCAGCAATCTACAACTTACCGGTGCTATGGGCGCACAATAGCTCTGGCATTAAGAGTGGACTAATATTCACAGAGCGCTGTGGAACTGCCTGAACTCGTCGAAAGGTAAGCCCGGCCTCCGTGATTGTCCATTGCCATTGTGTTTCCCCGTGTTCATTACCTGCTACTGCCTATTGCATAATACCTCACTCGCCTATTAATTTCCTGGGCTAATCCGACACGAAAACAAATAATTTCTTACGGACACAATTCAACTTCAACGCCAACGATATCATACAGATTTGTGTAGGGTTCACGAAATAATTCTTACAATTAATTAATTAATAAGGAGAGAATGAATGGGGCGAGCGAATGTGAAGTGAATGAGGAGAATGAATGTGTGTAGGTAGCTTTAAGGACCAGCGGAAGCCGCTTGGGGCTTATCACAGGCACCTATTTCGTGTGGTACATTACACAAAATTATACTACTATTGGCATCCAAAAGTCCCAACTCGGGACAAGTAATTCAAACCAAGGGCAAATTACATTCTCATCAATTCTCTAATACAACGTATTAATCTGGCTAGAGACACTCACTTACCTATGTGGTGTTCCCAAAACTTTGACCTCGCACACATATAAATTCGTGTTAGGGACGGTAGCAAACAACACCAAGCCGGCTGGGGTTGGGGGAATGTGTGGTGGAGGTGGCGGGGAAACACAACACACCACCGACATAGGCACAATCAGCAAAGAAGTGATATCTAAGCTCAGTCTTAATTAGCTCAGTCCGAGTTGAGATCAGCCCTCAAGTAGTTCAGTCAGTTACAGTTGAGCTTAGGCTTGGTTAGCATTACTTTTCACACACCCAGCACAGCTCCCACACCAACACAAAACACCCCACATCCACCAACCCAACCGCCCCCACACCCCACCGACGGCAGAGCCGCCACCCCTACATGGTCACTGGACGGGCCCCGGACTGCGGGCGGGGGCGGCTGGTGACGACTGGGGCGACACAATCGACACAGGATCAGGTCACGAGCGTCTGTGGTGCGGAAACATCGACGGCGACGCCACGGGCACATGCGGCATGCGTTGGGAGGCGACGGCGGTCGCGCTGTACGGGCAGCCGACCGGCGCTGACATGCCGCCCGCGCCACTATACACTGATAAAAATGTGAGAAGCGTATATATTCTCTTAGAATAACAGATGTTCTCATTTTCCCCATTCAAATAAGATCACAAAAATACGAGCACTCTGTTCGCGATATACTGAGAATATCATTATCAGATGAGAATGACAGTGCGTTGAGACTTACAAATGTACTCATGTGAAACTACTAAGACTCAGGAAGGAGAATATCTTTGGTCTCAAGTGAAACCGTTCGGACCGAAAATAGCAACTGTTCTCAATTTAAACAGCTATGCTCAATTGAGACCAGTTCTAAATTCACTCTGACTCTTCGTGGGTCGCAAATGTACTCGTGTTTTCACAAGCATATTTTTGTTCTCGTTAAAGCCAGTTCACTTGAGAATGGCTATTGGTTTCCAGCATTCGAAGCTATTACTCAAATACGTTTCGGGTTTCATTTGAGCAATACATGCTTCAACTGAGAGTGGTTATTTACATAAATGTCCCTCGCTGTTCTCATATGAAACTTCTTTCAGGTTTAAATACACGTTTTATTTTGGTATCGCAGCTAAAACAGGGCAGATGAACAGTTGTTCCAGTGTCGCATGACATACTTTTAACGTACAGTTCTAGATTACCACACACTTATCGCCGGCGTCATTTGCCACACATGCCGCTCATCGCTGCCTCAGAGGATGATGTCCTGGCGATGGCCAGCGAAGTCATTGAAGAGGAGTTGTGAGCACCACAACATTCTGTTTATATGCCAAAGGTATTCCAAAAATGTACCATAGAAACAGGCATGCCTCTGCATTAAATATCATCGCCGTTGACATATTCGCTACGTCACTCGCAGACAACAATCTTGGACTTGGACATGGACATATGCCTGGGCATAATGTTAACCTGCCCTGGCATAAAGGAGACACCGGGAGCTCCAAGGACTTGCGCTGAAAGCAAGTTCGGGTATAACGCAACTTCTTTGCCCATTGTTTTCGACACCGCACTCTTGGCCTCCTTTATCCCCAAACAGATATGTTGGAACAGTCCGTGCTGTACGGAGAAGTAACCTGTCACCGATATGTTATCTGCCACCGCCCAACCGCCTTCAACCGCGACGGGACTGTTGGAGAGTGTCAATCGGCAGCTGGAGACAGTTCAGTGAGAATGTGAGAGAAATCTGAGACAGTGAAAATCCCAGCTAATGTGCTGGTCGAGGAGGACACCTAACACTTTAACAGTGGGACGTAGCTTCACAGTGATTGCAGTCCGAAGTGTGCGTATTATTATGGAGAACAATGGTAAGTTGAATCGCATGACATCATAGTCCTTAAAAATAATTGTCTACAGCTGATTACTATGCTTCCTTTAATTAGACACCTGGTCAACTGCAGGGCAGCAATTTCGAAAGCTGAAAATGTCACGCCTTTAGCGGCTACTAATAACTTGTGCAACGACAGCTACAGTGAAGCCTTGTATTTTGTGCAATCATATTTTATTGCACTCAAATGTATTAAACACCGTCTTCATTGGGGTATAAATGTGTTCGGCAAACACCACAGGCGATTTTCCGTGCGTTCCCCGAACCGAACAGTGGTGTTCGGACAGTGTTAAAATAATGGTTTCTCATTGGGTGTGAGATGTCGAAACGAGTACAGCAGGATGTAGAAATCTGCCTTGCAAGCATGCCAATTAAAATATCGTTTCAGTCCTTCAAGCTTCATTTGAGCCAATAGTATATCCATGAGTGCATGTTTTTGGTTTATTTTTGGATGTACCTAATATATGGATATATATGGATACCTATGCTAACGATAACGATTGCAATGCCATGTTATAAGCAGATCACATTGTTTAACACACCACATCATAGATAATCTCTGTATCTGGAATTGTGTCGCTAGATGCTTGCGTAATCAATCCGTAATGGGGAGCATAAGCATGGTACTTATACACAACATAGTCTTAGGAACGAAACATGGAGACTTCATAAACACACATCAACAAGCACGATGTCGATACGTCCTTGGAAAAGATGTCTACTCAGTGCTCAGAAAGTGGTATATTCCACCCTATTTCACGAATAATTCGTCACTGTTCGGAATACAGCACGTGTATTTGCACCAGTTAACCCCTTCATCTTTCTTAACGCCTTTCCGGTCGGATCCTCACACCCCGTTTCGGGGGGGGTCGATACAACCCCCTCTAATCTCCAAACTAAGCTTCGCACGAAAATAAAGGTGTCATCGGAAAGCGCTCGAAGAGAAGGCCAGTTTGATCACCCCAAAGGTGACGTCATTAGGGGGTTTATGTGTTTGCGACTGACATATTTTTGGCTCTGGGGAGTTCATTTTGGGGGAGATTTGAAAAAAACGGAATCAGAAAAGGAAGGCGAAATCAATCATGTCCATACAATTTCCCCCCCCCCACCCCACCCCCTTTTTTTCCATTTCAAAGGTTGAGTTTTCAATTTTCTTTCATTTTTCTTTTTCTAATGGGTTTCTTTTTCTAATCGAACCGAAAGACGTTTGAAGTCAACTTGCTCTCATAAAAAAATGCTTACCTTAGCCAGAATCTTCGATTTTAGCACTAATGGGCAAATATGGAAAACTAATTAGGCATTAAGAACGAAAAAATTCCGCTGGTGCGTTTTGTTTCATCCCTAAAGATAAGCAAACACTGAAAGTTTCAGTAAAATATCGTTTTCCGTTAAAGCGTGACGACTGGTTGAACTTTTCTGGACGTGACCTCACTTGACTTTGACTAACCCGTTGACCCTAGATGACCTGACCTCAAAATTTGCACACAACATTCGAATTAATGTGGGAAAAGGTATGCCAAATGTCGGTGCGCTGCCGCGCGCCGTTGTTTCGCTAACCGCAGAAAGCCTTAGGGGGGCGCATATTACCCCCCTTGAGGCTTCCCCTGACATGTCCTGGGTTAAAATGTTACTCGAGGGTTGCCCTCGGGCTATCTCTTGACACCAAACATGGGTAGCTTTGCGGGAAAACGAAGAAGCGCGGGGCGACCGAATAAATGAGCTCGACCTTTGACTTTTCAAATTAATGTGATTTCTGAACGGTTTGCTAGAGTACCTCACGGCACGTCGAATGACACAGACGTGATGAAAATTGAAGACATAGCGACGATGCGCGAGGACTTCGAGCAACTCAAGCTAAACTTAGATCTTGTGGTTTGACATTGACATGTCCCGATTTGAAATGTTACACGAGGTTCCCTAGTGAAAAAAAAACATGGGATTGACCCATCAAATTGCATGGGATTGTCCTTGTCAGGATATGAAACATTCCCCATAAGACAATCGTGTGGGAATCCCATGTGGTTCCATATGGGAATCCACCATGAGATTCCTACAGAGTCTCCAAAGGATTTTATACTATTCCCAGGGTGAATTCTCCAGGGATTCCCACTGAGAAATCCCAGTGGGGAAGCCCAGACCCTGATGGGATTTATGACCCAGCATAAACCCCACTGGTCTTCCCAGAGCATGTTCATGCAAACAGGATGAAACGATGTACGACACGCATATTTTGAAAGACAAACAAGCGATATTTGACGTATATTTATCAGGCGTTTTTGCAAGGTCAGCCAACATGTTGCATCTCCGCCACTCCCGGCGCTCATATACTCCTTACTTTCAGTTGGCAAGCAAAATAAAAGCAAAAAGTAAGCCTTCAAGTGGGGTAATATATAATGAAGAATAAAGCTAAGCTTCAGGAAGAAAACAAAGTTAACCTAGTCTAAGCTCTTGCTTTAAAAAAAAACATTAAAATCAAAAGGGTATTATTGCTTCTTAAGGTATCTACAAGATACGTTTTGCAGACATTTTACCTCCATGAGGCAAACAAAGGGTTAGGTTTGGTTAGATTAGGTGGGGTTAAACTTTTTCCTTTAGACCAGACATAGCATTCAAGGAAAAAATGTACAAACATGTCTCTGAACACGATGAAGATGACGGAACCATCATCCGCTCTTGTAGAAATTTGTCAAACTTGTGATATTCTTCATGATTTTCTATTCCATTGTTTGGAAAAAAAGACGTTTTTTTGTGGATTAAAACGAACATTCTATCAACTTGCGTGGTTGCATATTGCAAAGAAAAACGTAAAAATTTGTGATCTTTTTCATTTATAAAAACCTGTTTTTCTTCAAAAGCAGTTTGTGGTAGTTTAGGTTAGCCTAAGTCAGGCTTTAAAAAAAACTTTAAAAACAGCTAGGTTAGGTTAACTTAGCTTAGATGTTTTTAATTTAAACAATTTCGAGAGAAAAAAAATGTTCAAATACTTTCCAGTAAAAACGTATTCTTGCATGGATGGTTAGGCTAGGTTAGGTTATGTTGCATTTTTCATGATTTTGAACATTACTTTTCATGCTATATTACCCAACTCCAAGCCCCTTCAAGGGTGTTATTTTGCCTCCCAACTGAAAAGTATGCATTTGCAGAGGAAATGAGTTGTCGCATCCAGGGGTGTCGATTTTTGAAAAACATTGGGGGGGGGGGCCGAAGTGCCAAAACACTAGACACAACCCCCCCCCCCCCCAAAAAAAAAACTCATCGGATTTAGCCCACTATATTTTCAGATCTCAGAAATTCTGATTTCTTATTCGACGATGTGTATGTTTATGTTTATTCAGCATCCTCACCGACGGGGAAAATCGCCCAATAACTGGTGAAGTCACATAATTAAAAGAGCAGTGCTCAGTACATTTCAACATAACAACTCTTGGTTGGTCATTGGTTCTACGACACGTCGACCGTTGTGTCATATAGCGTCGCCAATCTCTCACGCCGATTGGTCGCGGGCGAAGAGTAGCGACAGGTGAGACTCGAACTCACCAACATAACAACTCTGAGTAATAGCATGCGACTGCAGTGCCATATAGTAGGCTCGGATCTATTGTCACCGTCACCGTCACTGTTACCCTCCTCCTCACTCCACACACCAACAAACACACACCGGCTTAAATAAAAATACTTCAGCGATCAGATGCAGGCTAAAACACACCGGCATTGATGAAGCATCAGAGCACAGCAGACCTGAACGGTAATGACGATGGGTGAAAGTATTTCCTTGGTGCCTAACGTTAGGGAGGGGAATTTTTCCATTTAGTACGCCACTGCGGCTGCTCAACGTGTTTTTTCCGCAGATTGCACGATCGAGAGTAGAAAAGCCCTTCGGATAATTTTCTTTCGGGACCCATTCTTAATTTTCCGGTGCTCTGGTCGATTCGATGGAGTCTCCTTGTGGTTTTTGTGGTGAAGTCTATTTTTATAAGCCCCCTGCAGGCTATTTTTGGAACCCGGTACGATTTTTCTGGCTCTCGGTGCGTTTTTTCCGGTGCCCAAACAGGTTTCTTTTCCGGCGTCCGACGACTTCTTATTTTGTGGATCCTTGACGCAATTTTTCCGTCCGCAAGGTGACATTCCGGGTATATATTGGTACTTGGGAAGCCAGCTGCAACTTGTGGGGCTCCGGCACGACGTTTTGGCCCCAGTGAGATTTTCAAGAGAAGCGGCGTGAATTTGTTTTTGTCTAAGTGCGATTTTTGTGGCCCCGTCGTCACTTGTTGGGATCCCTTGCGGTGGGTACGACACGTTTGTGGGGGCCCAACAAGTTGTGTGGGCTTTTGGAGCTATTGTTGAGATCCCAGATTGATTTTCCTTGTCCGGACTGTTTTTCATTCACCCGGCTTCATTTGTTGGGTGATCTCAACGAGACTTTTAGAGCCCCGGTGGGACCTATCAGGCCTCTGGCGTGATTTTCAGGGGCCCGGGTGATAATTCTTAATACCCCAGTCTCGGCGTGATTTTCAGGAGGCCCCGGCCCGACCGCTTGTGGCCCCCGTCGTGATTTTCTTGAATCCCGGCACGACTTGTATGCGGCCCCAACGTGATTTTCAGGGGCCCAGGTGCAAACTTTTGAGGCCCCAGCGTCATTATCGGGGCCCCTGCGCTACGTTTGGGGGCCCGAATGTGATTTTTCTGAGCCCCGGTGCGATTTTTGGTCGACCGAGTGAAATTCTTAGGGAGCATAGCGCATTTTTTTCCTAAGCTCGGCGGACTCTTGGGGGCCCCACAACCTATCAGGACGGGGGGGGGGGATGAGGGAACTTCCCACAATTCCCCCTCCCCATTCGGTATGTCACTGTGCCATGCAATGATGCAACATAAGAATCCAGGAATAGTTCATCTGTTTCATCACACATGTGATTTCAACTCCCCAGTTATCCAGACAGTTTGAGGAAAGTCAAACATCTGCTACATGGATCAGCAAGGATGGATTGTAAGGCAACATGGATACCATGGAATTCCGGTCAGAGTAGTTATGCTACAATACATACCTTCTTCAACACACTGCTTTGGAGAAGGATGAGCTCCTGAAGTTTGGTCAGGGTTGGAGTTGGAGGTGGATGGAGCAACACTGTGAAGGACATAACATATGGTTCAAGAGACTTGTTTCCATTAACAATACAGGGGATGAAGTAACATTTTCATTGACTTCTATGGTTTCCATTGGCTTCATTGACTTCTATGGTGTCCTGAGTAAGCAGGACAATCGAGATGGGTTTCTGTTATATGCATTTTTTTTTATTTATAAAATAAGTTTCATCCGAGTTCTTGTTGGGCTGGCTTTATGAACCAGGGTCGGATTGCTAAGCAGAGCTTGTTGCGTGAACCCTGGCCCCACCACCCGATCCATTAATTCAAGTTAAACGGCAGAATTTTGACCGAAGGTTTAACGTGCCGTCAATGCACCGACACAGCCGCCCGGTATAAACAACGTTATAATGTAGCTTTTATACCCCAGTGAGAATGGTATGGATTCACTCATCAGTGAATTTGCAAACATACTGATGTATCAGTTAACACCAATGCAGGGAGCTATGTGATCAACATGATCTGTGCCCTAAAGCCCAAATAACTAAGTAACAATGCAGGGAATCTGCTGCATAACAGTTTGACCATAAATTAGCCATGATATATGGCATCATACTTCCCATGCTATTTACAATAGTGAGCTATATTTTGTGTACAAACATCAGGACATTAGAAATGTTAATTAACGTTACACACATCAGTTCCTAACAAGTGTCAGCAATACATTTCCTTCATGTGCTTTAAACATGATTCAAGAAAGCACTGTCATCGATTTTAAACTTGCAAAAAGAGTGGGCCGCCTGGCATTTTGAGTGCTATTTGAGTGAATTTGCTGTCTTGTCAGTGAACTGACCACTTATTTAGATATATGTACTTTAACTTTGCCTGCTTCCATCATGAAAATTTGTCATTTTCCAATACATCAGAAATCATCAGAATAATTTCTTGTCTACAAACCGGTGTATGCATTTCTATGAATTTCTCATATTTATTAACACAAATGATGTAGATCTGATCTGCAAATTTATAACTCAGAAAATGTTATCAGCACAGGATTCCATTCCTGAAAATATTGTACTTTCAAAATGTTATTGTTCTTTGTGAACCAATAAGTGCAATGCTCTCATGCAGCATGCAGATGGAGGTTCATCACGTACACCAGGTAGCACAAAAAGAGATATTATTGCAGTCTAAGGTAACCACAAGACATGTTTTACACCCATTTTTACCTCCACGAATCATTCAAAAGAGCTAGGTTTTGTCTAATTGCGTTAGGCTAGGCTTTTGTTGTAAGTTAGTAAATGAAAAAAAAATCTTCAAAAACGGTTCAAGCTAGATTAGGTTACGTTAGACTTTTTAAGTTCAAAATGTTTGAGAAAAAAGAAATTGGGGGGGGAGAATTTGGCATAAAAATAATCATTTCTTGCATGGAAGTCTAGGCTAGGTTAGGTTAGGTTACATTTGTTTTATCTGAACATTATTTTTCATCCTATATTACTCAAATCCAAGCCCCCTTTTCCACGTTATTTTTCCTCACAAATGAAAAGTGTGCATCTGCAGAGGAAATGAGCGGTTACATCATGTTCAGCACATTAACAAACACTGCATTAAAAAATAAATTAGAAGAAGTCAGAGAGTACCATGAGCTGAAATATTACCCAAAAAGCCAGGTATTATCACAGTTTAAGGTAACCACAAGAAAAGTTTTACACACATTTTACCTCCATGAAGCATACAAAGGGGTGAGGTTTGTCAGGTTAGGTTAGGCTTTTGTTGTAAGTTATAAACAAAATCATTTGTTGGTAAATAATTTTTGTTAATAATTTTTCTACCAAAAATAATAAACGGTTCAGGCTAGCTTAGGTTAGGTTTTTTAAGTAGAAAATATTTGAGAAAATGCCTCGAAAATTTTAATTAAAAACAATTCATTTCTTGTATGGGAAGTTGAACTATGTTAGGTAAGGTTATCATACATCTTGAACATTATTTGTATGCTATATTTCCTTACTCCACACCCTTTTTTGGTGTTATTTTTTACTCCCAATTGAAAGGCATGCATTTGCAGAGGAAAGGACATTAAATGTATGCTTTTATGTATTTTATTAATATTTTTCTATTTAAATTTCCAATGCAATGTTTATGAATGTCACTAAGCTGATGGCACTACTCAGTTTCTGTGCAAATGCTTACTTTCCAGGTTGTGAGCAAAATAACATTAAAAATGGGCTTTGAGTTAGGTAACATAGCAATTAAAAGAAATACGTTAAAAATTCAACATAACCTAATGTAACCTAAGCTGACCTTGGAGAAAACAACTATAAAAACAAGATTGGAAAAATATCTAGCAATTTATTTTATTGAAATTTTACAAATGAAAAAACCTAACCCAACCTAATCTAACCATAATTATTGTGCTTTAAGGTGGTAACAAGGCAAGTTATTACACATTTGCCTCCATAAAGCAAACAAATGGGCTATGTTTGGTGATGTTAGATTAGTTTAAGTGTTTTAAGTTCGACATTTTTTGCAAAAATTGTTCCAAAATTTGAAAGAAAGATATCTTTTTTCTTTAAAAGCAGCTTATGTTAGGTTAGGTTAAATTGGGTTACATTTTTTTATTGTAAAAAAAATACATTGCTTGAAATTTTTACAACTTGATGTTTTGGTTTTGTTTTTCTCCAAGGGGAGAGGTTAGGTTAGGCATTTATTTTATTTTAAAAAAATACTTTACCCTATGTCACCTAATTCAAAGCTTTTTGTTGATGTTATTTTGCTTATAACATGAAATGTAGGCATTTGTATCGAAAATGAGTGGTCCCATCATCTGAGTCACATTCATAAACATTGCATTGAAATGATACATTCCACGAATTCATAAAACACCTTAAAACACAAATTTACCAAAATCGTGTTTATCACATTCCTAAACATTGCATGGGAAAAAATTAATCAGAAATTACCTTAAGCTGTAAATTTACCAAAAGGTGTGCCAACCCCTGGACGGAAATGCAACACCAGGTGCCCCAATCCTGCGCAGAAAGGGCACTAAGAGCAGTGGAATGAAAATTTTAATAAAAGTAAACTAAAAACAGCTCTTCTTGAAGACAAACTTGGTAGTTATGTGATATTAACATGGAAACCCTGAGCACAAATCAGAAAAAAGCATGGACTGGACTTTTTCAAGCTTACCTGCCAACTTCTTCAACTACTGTTCCTTTGGGAATTAAATATCAGCAAGCTATTTATTCACTATCTAAAATCACACCAATCCGCAGATACATCAGAAGGTGCGATACATCAGAATGTGCGAAGTACAAAAAACGAATCAGTACGACGTCACATGAGATTGGCCTCCGGATTAAACACTGCGCGCAATTGCACCACAGATGTCTTACCTCCGTCACATTTGTCACTGTAACCTCAAATTTAGACTTCAGGCGCTGGAATTTCTGTAACTGGAATTTTTTCTTTGCATGTTACGATTTTGGATGTTCTGAGG
The DNA here is from genome assembly GCA_034440615.1 of Ashinkailepas kermadecensis. NCBI lineage: Eukaryota > Metazoa > Arthropoda > Thecostraca > Neolepadidae > Ashinkailepas > Ashinkailepas kermadecensis. Next base: position 497,755 of record JAOTOM010004849.1, on the reverse strand, counting down.
AACGCCCATCACGATGTGTGACATTTAATGCGCGCTAGTGTCTATCGATACAAATCGACGCCCCTGCTTTGGAGAAAAAAATAGAAACAAAAATTAAGCAATATATATTCTGAAAATTTTATAAATTGAACAACCGAACCCAACTTACCCGAACCTAATGTCAGCTGCTTTTGAAGGAAAACTTCCAATTTTATTTTATTTTTGAAAATGATTGAACAATTTTTCCAAGGTAAACAACTAAACTAGCCTAACCTAGCTAAATCGGTATTATTGTGCTTTAAGGTGGTAACAAGACAAGTTTTTACACATTTGCCTCCATATAGCAAGCAAATGGGTTAGGTTCGGTTAAGTTAGGTTAGTTTAGGCTTTTCAAGTTGGAAAACGTTTTTAAAAAATTCCAAAAACGTTTCCCCCCAATATTGCAAATTATTTGGTAACCTTGCAGTCTAAGGTGTTCTTTTTCCCTTTAAAACAAAGAAAAATATGCAGAATACCATGTTTATGAAGGTGTCTAAGATGATTGGACCCACTTATTTTTTGTGCTTACTTTTCAGGTTGTGAGCAAAATAATGCCAAAAAGGCTTTGAGTTCGGTAACATCGCATAAACATATTTTTTTTCATGCAACAAAACCTAACCTAGCCTATCCTAACCTATCTTTTGAGAACAAAAATTAAACTAAATTAAAATTTCACTTAATTTATTTTCTGAAAATTATCAACCTTAAAAAAGAAACCTAACCGAGCCTAACCTAACCTAAGCTGATTTTGAATGCAAAATTATATTTTTTGTGAACATGGTTGTAATTTTTTTTCGGAAGCTTTTGGGTATTATTGTGCTTTAAGGTGGGAACAATAAAAGTTGTATGGGCGCTGTATGACCAACGCAGTCAATGCGCCAGCAAACCCAAATAACCAACCAACCCACCCAGAAAGATGTAAGCTGTACTTCCACAGTGGAGGGAATTCCAGCTGTTTTGTTTGTTTTTGCACACAATTTTAAATTTTTCAGCAAAAGGTGGAGAGTCAGTCCACTATCTAATCCAAATCTGTTTCTATTCAGTACAAAATGTGCTGGTTAACATCAATGTTTCTACTTAGCATGGTGTTTTTCATTTTTTCCCTTTAGCTTTCTTATCAGCATAAAATAGCATAGGTTATTGGGGGCCCCAAATCAACATGGGGGGGGCAAGATCAACATTGGTGGGGCCCCACAAAAGGATACAAATCGACGCCCCTGCATACATGCATGATTTTGGACTTATCAAAATTTAATTTCATCTGCCATTTTTGGACCACTTCACAAGCTCTTCTAAGTCTTTCTGCAGCATGTACCTAGGTGCCTAGGTACCAGGCAAATATCAAACTGATAGTGTGATGAGTGGGCTGTTGAGATTAATTATAGTTTGTATATCCACACTCTCAATGATAACTGATTGTTGTTCACGGGACTGGATTGTATGCAAGTTTGACAATGACAATTGGTTTTTGTGCACACCATTTTGAATTTTGTAGCAAAATGTGGAGAGTCAGTCCACTATCTAACCCAAATCTGTTTTTTTAATTACAAAATGTGCTGGTTAACATCAACGACATTTTCTATGTACCTAGCATGGTGTTTTTCTTCTTTTTTCTTCAACTTTTTTATGAGCATAAAAATAGCATATGTTATTGGGGGGGCCAAATCAACATTGGGGGGGGGGCCAAGATCAACACTGGTGGGGCCCTGGCCCCCACAAAAGGATACAAATCGACGCCCCTGCCATCTAGACATTAGGGGGATGTCCCCATCCTAGCCCCGCCTTCAGCGCCTAAAATATCACACAAACTATAACGTAAAATTCCCTTTATGTAAACGTCCACATGCCTGCACCTTGATCGCAAACACCCGCTTTTATAGTCAGACATGTAACGTACTCGGTTCAAAAAAGGTGGCGCAAATGACCTCTGTGGTCCGGTACGCCTGAAAAAGTCACTCCCCCATGCAGTTAAATTGAAACTTGCCTGATGCTACCAATTTCTGCAATATACGAATAAAAACCTGTGACGTCATCAAGGTTTGAATGCGACTTTGGTGTACCTTTTAAAATAATGGCATTTTTGCGGCGTTTAATAATGGTGTTTTTGCGGCGTACGAGACATTGGGCTTGTCAAGGCTATTTGTCTTGTATAGCATTGGTCGTGGATGACTAAGGTTTGCTTAAAAGTCATGTGAGCCATAGCTTTCTTTTTTTTTATTATTTTAGGAATACCAATTATATTGCAGTGGCCATGCAGCTTCTTGCTGAGTTTTCTCTGTCATGGCATCATAAGCTGGCAGATTTGCCCACGCATGGCTCTCGTTTTCCCCATATCAATATTGAATGCATGCATTGTTATTGGGCATTTAGGTAGGTACCTAGGTAAATATCAAGCTGATGGTGTGATAGGTGGGCTGCTGAAGATAATTATAGTTTGCATATCCACAATCTCAAGGATGATTGTCTGCTGTTCACTGGACAATGCAAGTTTGACAAAGACTGGAAATTAAGAATGAATTTTTTCCTGTTTAAGCTCACATGTGTGTGGTTTTGCTATTGGTGGTGTGTACAAACATCAGTATGACAATCCAATTGTTGTTTTGTGGCTTAACATTAAAAAAAAGACAATCTGGTTTAAAATGCATCATCAGCGAATCTTAACATTTTATGGCGTAAGTTTTCCTTGCACAGTGGAGGGAAATATAGCTATTTTGTTTTTTTTGCACCTAATTTTGAATTGTGTAGCAAAAGTTGGATACTCAGTCCACTATCTAATCCAAATCTGTTCTTTTTCAGTACAAAATGTGCTGGTTGACATCAACTAAGTTTTCTATGTACCTAACACAGTGTTTTTCTTCTTTTTTTTCCTTTAGCTTTTTATCAGCATAAAAATAGCATGCAGTAGCATTTCATTTAGATATCAACTACGAAACCAGATCATGGCAGCACTACTAATAATCCTGCAATATGTCGCTATAAGCCTATGACATCACCCCACAACAGTTTATCACAATTTTGTGTACTTAATGATTGTCCACTTGCCTTTTCAGGTTCTTGCCTTGGGGGGGCCCAAATCAACATTGGGGGGGGGCCAAGATCAGCATTGGGGGGGCCATGGCCCCCGCAAAAGGATACAAATCGACGCCCCTGGTCGCATCACAATCTTGTTAAACACATTCATGAACATTGCATTAGAAAAAGAAAGTCCAAGAAATCGAAAATTACCTTGAGCTACAAATTTACCTAGGTACCTATCTGCCTATCACAATCATGATCAGCTCTCCAAATCACCAGTTCCAGCCTGCAGTAGCATTTCATTTAGACATCAACTACGAAACCAGATCATGGCAGCACTACTAATAATCCTGCAATATGTTGCTATAAGCCTATGACATCACCCCACAACAGTTTATCACAATTTTGTGTACTTAATGATTGTCCACTTGCCTTTTCAGGTTCTTGCCTTGTTCTTAAATGAACAACCGTTACCATCGTCAATAATGTGTAAGATAGAAGGCTAGCCCGTGTGGACCTGACACAAAAAGATTCAAACAGGCCGGCCGCCGCCCAACTGCCAATCACACAGCGATGATCGAAGTAGCGTCAGCTGATGATTGGTCTGATGACTGATCCTCCATTGTGAAGATTTTAATGCCGTTCGAGCCATTGTTCTGGCTGTTTCAGAACCACGTATTTTACCTGACGTATTGAGTGTCTGCATGACTGATTAAGCTCTTAATTAATTATTCGTTGGTCTTGTTGTAGGTCGCTATACCGCACTTGAAATCTCTTAGACCAATCTCTCGGCATGTTACGCACGGTTGCCCAAAAATGGGAAGCCTCGTGGATGCCGGAGGGATCGAGCACCTAAAAGTCGTGATGGGGTTCTGGTACTCTATACGGAACTGCCCCAATTCTATGATAGGACTGTTCTGTTTTTTCATTGATTCTGTATATTTCAATGGGGTTTGGTTTTGATCATGGGACAATCCAGGCTTTCCTCCATGGGACATATAGGATCCCATATGTCTCATGGAGAATAAATGCCAATCCCATGGGATTTTTCACTAGGGTTCACCACGGAGTTTTGGTTCATACCAGATGTGGGTAGATTAGGGCGAAGAAAAAAATGCGAGGCAACCGAAGAAATCGGTTTGACCTTTAACCTTTGCAATTAGTTCGATTTCGCAACATTATAATACGGCCCAAGCCACGTCGAATGACACCCACTTGGTGCAAATTGAACCATAGAGACGAGTCATGAGGACTTCGAAAAATTCAAACTAGCCTTTGACCTTGAGGTTTGACCTTGACATCCCGGTTTCAAAATGTTACTCGAAGGTTCACCATGAGCTATCGCTTGATAGTGGATCTGGGTAGGCTTTGGCGAAACCCCCAGAAAAATGCGAGGCGACCGAAGAAATCAGCTTGAATTTTAACCCGTCGAGATTATTGCGAATTATCAACATTCTGACACCGCGCAACAAGCGACGTCGAATTACATCCATTTTCTGTAAATTTATGCGATGCGACGAAACACGAGGTCATCGAAGAACTAAATCAAACATTTGACCTTGACATGTCTCGGTTTCAAATGATACACGAGTGTTCACTACTGGCTAGCGCTTGATACCAGATTTTGAGAGGCTTGAGCGAAAACGGAAAAAAAACTTGAGGCGACCGAAGGATCAGCTTGGCCTTTGCCCTTGGAAAATAATTCGATTGCTTAGCTTTCTGATACCACACAACAAGCCACGTCGAACGACGCCCATTTCATGGAAATTGAAGCGATAGCAACCGAACCTCGCGTTCGGCCGATATCGCTTCAATATCGCCATCATATAAATCAAGTTAATCTGTGACCTTGAAGTTTGACCTTGACATGCACCGGTTTGAAATGTTACACGATGGTTCATCACAGGCTATCGCTTGATAGCAGATTGGGGCAGGTTTGGGTGAAACCGCAAACAAAAATTGGAGGCGGCCGAACAAACCGGTTTGCGTTGAACCTTGACCGTTAAAGTGGTCATGTGAGACCCATGTAGTTGCTTCGAACGTGTTCAGTACAAGCAAAAGCATTTGTGGTAATTAATTTGAACGATCATAAACCTGTCGCTGAATGCCAATGTCAATTCAATTACGTCTCTGACGAACTCATCGCTGAATACGAATACGAATACGAATACGACGTTAACTTCACGTACGTGCTTAACCCTTTGACTGCCACAGCCGGTCTGTCGAATTTCGTCTGTACTGCCGCCAGTGTGTAACTCTGAGTCCCCGGCGGGCTGCCCATTTCCATATCTCGAAAGAGTGATCATCTGTCAGACCTCCCCTCCGATCTGACACCTGATCCCCTCGCGCCGGTTCGGACGTCGGAGGGTGCCACGTTTCGTGGCGTGGTGGCTGTCGGTAGTACCGGGCTGCCTGCAGGTATGGCATTGCTCAGCACGGCGCTTAGCGATCGAGCCCAGAACGGAGCTGCAAATTTCCGGAACTGTTGCAGATTGAAGCGAAATGCTGATATTGAAAGCCTGATTCCCATGTTACTGATTTGCTAGATACCATAGCTGAGTGAGGGGCATGTACATTCGACTCAGCTAGCTTTCCACAGTATCTGAACATAGTTCTCGGAAAACGTGCTGAATGTACGGCGGCATTGTAATATGTTGAAATAGTAATGACCTGTACGCCATATCACTGCGACTACTCCAACGGATATTGTGAGCCTTGAGAAAGGCTGGGTTGGGGTCGTGAGTCTTCTCACGACTCCAGTCGAAACATGTTCAAGGCTCACCACAATATATGTCGGAACAGGCGTGCCGACCATTACCATTCCAACGTACCTGAATATACTCTTAGTTATGACATGTAACTCACATGAACGCTCAAAACATTCGCGCATTTGGGGCCTATATATCGACCCAACACACCAATTGGACAATCATTTTTGTAGTTCTGTATCGTACCGCTGTACCTATGTGGGTACAAGAAGATTACGCAATGCGGACGACAGTTAGGGGGACAGTTATCGGCTCGTCTTTCAATGCCTTTAGAACGTTCGTTTTTCTCACCCACGGACCGGTAACTATTACGAGATTGTCTACTCCGCGTATTGCCACAATATATGTTGGAATTTAATGGTATATATGCTCAGTGGCGCAGCCAGGATCCTCTAAAGTAGGGGTTGACCTAAAAAATGACTTGACATTGAAAACGCTTTTGTCGCGCTTGAAGCGCCGAAAATTTTTGGTTTTGCGCGGTGAGAATCTCCAAATTTCTTGTTTGATTTCATGTCTTTTTGGTTGCTAAGGGGATGACGGCCCCCTTGGCTGCGCTTCTATATATGCAAATGTCACATCCTTAGTATTCGCTATTTATTTTTTGACCTGTGAACGTGTTAGAAAAGTGCAAGCACCTGGGTATGCACTAAGCCTGCCGTGTAGTCAGGTCACTAAACCATTCGAAGATAAATACTCCAACCCAACGATGCTCTGGGCTGCACAATTTTATGTTCAGTAAATCCTGCAAAGAGTTTAAAAAAAAGTATATATGAGTAGAACAACGGTCATCCATTTGCATCCTCTTTACATCCAACCAATTTCCACCCGCCCACGCCCGAGGTTCAGCACTACTATTCATTGAGAATGTAAGCACGCCGAGGGAATCCAGCGGGATACCTCTTGTAACCAGGGGCGTCGCCACCGGGGGGGGGGGGAAGCGGGGGAAGTCGCCCCCTCCACGCCGTAATATTACGTTCGGTGCCTCACAAGTTCGCGTCTTGGCCCCTGAAAATCACACTGGGGTCGCCAAAAAAATCGAGCCGGGGGCACTTGAAAATCACGATTTGAGCCTCAAAAGAGCCGGAACCCCTGAAAATCACGCTGAACCTGGGGGTATCAAAAAGTCATGCCGGAACCTGAAAATCACGTTAGGGACACGACGGGTCGTACCGGGCCCCAAGATTCTCATCGGGACCAAGGCAAATGAAGCCTGGGCAACGAAAAACAATCCGGACATGGATAATCACCCTGGGGCTCCAACCATAACGCCAAAAGCCCCCAAAACGTGTTGGACCTCCAAAAAGTGTCGAGGCCGCTAAAACTCGCGCTAGGGATCCAAGCAAATGACGTTGGGGGCCCAAAAGCTCACACTTAGACTAAAAAAGTAGCGTCGCAGACCTTGAAAATCATACTGGAGGCCCAAAGTGTCGCGCCGGGCCATAAATGTTGCAGCTGCCCTCCCCCCTCCTCCCCCCAAAAAACTCAATTCTTACCCGGAATGTCACTCTGCGGCCTCAAAAATCGGGTCAAAGTCCCCCAAAAACCAGCTATGCCACGGAACAAATCGTGTCAGGACACCAAAAAATATTGCACCGGGAGACCGAAGAATCGTACCGGGGCCTAAAAATATCCCACAAGGGCCTTTAAAAAAAATAGAACTCTATCTCCAAAAAGACCACAACGAGACTCGATCGAATCGACCCCAGCACCGGAAAATTCAGAACAGGTCCGGAAAATAATTATCCGAATGGCCTTTCTACTCCGAAAGATCCCATCGGCTAAAAGAACTCCTTCAGTAGCCGCAGTGGCATATCAAAGGGGCAAATACCCCTCACTCCCGAGAAGGGCAAGCTCCCAAGAATCATGCCGGGGCCCCCAAAAGTTGCGCTGTGGCCACCAAAATTTGCGTCGGTTCACCAGCATTCGCGTAGGGGGCTCCAAATAAATCCAGCGGTCTCCAGAAAACTCGCTCCAAGGCCCGAAATTTTGCAACAGGAGGCGCCAAAATCTCGTTGAGGACACAGCTAAGTACAACGCGCCCCGCAAACTCCAGCCGGTCCCCCAAATATCGCGCTCGGGACCCACAATTCCCGTCAGTGATCCCAAAAATTTGGTCTGGGCATCAAAAATTCAAGTCGGGGTTCCCCAGAATTGGCGTCTAGGGTCCCATATAAGCACAGTGTGACCACAAAAATCGCATCGGTACCAGCAAAAAAAAATCAAGCTGGTGCCTTCCAAAATAAGGAGGGATTCCGAAAAATAAACGTCCGAGTCAGAAAAATGGTACTGGAGCAGCGAACATAGCACCAGATACCTTCACAAATCGCGTACGGCCCAGAAAAAACGTACCGGAGCTCGACAAATCGAGGCGGGATACACAAACATGGCGTCAGGGGCCCGAAAAATCAGGCCGGGATTCGGACTTTAAAAAAAATCCAGCAAAGATCCACAAAAATGCCATCGAGCCCAGAAACTGGCGTTGGGTCGCGCCTGGGCACGACGGGGCGCGCCTGGGCGCGAAAAGTCGCACCGGGACCCCTAAAAATCGCACCGAAGCCAAAAAAATCGTACTGGGGCCCCATAAATGTGCGCCAGAAGCGCCAATTAAGCACAGCGGGACCAAACGGGAGCCGAAAATGCATCTGGCCCTCCAAAACGCACAGAGTCTCGCAAAAAGCGACAGAGCCTTAAAACATGCCCTGCAGCCCTAAATATACACATCGGGAGCTCTAAAAAAATATACACCGGAAGCTCTCAAAGCACACAAGGGCCATGAGACTGCATAAGGGCCTGAAAAAGAGGCTGGGGCCGCAAAAAGCAACATGGTACCAAAGAGAACAAATAGACCGGGCACTAAATATACATATCGGGATATTCGAAAACGTCCCGGTACCTAAAACAAATTATCAGTGCACAAAAAAAGCAACAAACCCTAAAACGAGCAGGGGTTTAGAAAATGTGTTGGGCACCTATTAGAAATGAATTGCAGCCATAGGACACATCCGTAGACGAAGAAAGACTCAACAGGTCCAAAAAAGAACACTGCGGCAGGGCCTCGGTTCGGTAGTCAATCTGGAAGCATATTTGACCACATATATGAGGTGCATCAAGGCTCAACGGTATCCGCATTTCTTAATCACCAGAAAATATTGGAAGTAGAGAACTAACGATCGAATTTGATTACTATAATTTCCGCAGCAAACGCCCATACGAAGCATTCCATCGCGTCAAATATGGCGCAAATCTATCATGTGGCAGCAATTAGCAACAGGTAGGAGGCCTAGCAGAAACCGTAGCATCGCACGAAGTGTGACGAATGCCCCGAATGCGCAAGATGGGTGTGCACGTGCACGAACGGTGGCGTCGTGGCGACCGAGCGCTTTGAACTGGAATGCCTGAAATTGGGAAATTTTACATTTTAAGGTGATTTGCATAGGTGTAAGTTCAGCAGTGTGAGGTGACTTATCAAGGTATGTCAAAAGAAAACCTTCGAACAGGGTGGAATGTTAGGGATGAAATCCGACGACTCAGAAACGATGGCGATAGATGAGGCCCCTCCAGAGAACAATTCAGTTGGTCACCAATGATTTTATTTAAAAGGGTCGCCTTTGAAGAAAATAGTGGTCGAAATCCGACGACTTTTCTAATGGAGGTAAGTGGGCTCCCTCCAAATCCGTTTGCCCCCCGCTCCCTGATGCAAATTATAGGTACGCCACTGACCCCCCCCCCCCCCCCAATAATTTTCAGAAACATGGGCATGGAGTTCATTGCCCATGGGGCAAGCCAACATCGAAGTGGCAAATTCCCTCTCACAAGCATACAAAACAACACCCATGCCCCATATAAAATGGGAGGAATGACGTTTTTAAATGCATTTTCTTCCTACAAACTTGTTTTCAGTGATTACAGCCTGCATGATTAGAGCTAGCTTCAATGCCTTCCCAACGACGTCATTTACAAAACGGTACACCACAGCGAAAACCATGGGCTACAGGGCGTGGAATTTGAAGGTTTTGCATTATTTATGCATTGTCATTATTGCATTGTTGCATTGTCATTTATGCACTTATGTTCAATGCTTGTTCTTGCCGTGAATTTATTCGCTGAGGATTTATTGTTTTATCTTGTGTGCCAGGTGCTTTGCAGCCAGCACCAAATGTTATAAAAATAAATAAATCCCTGAGATGGCGATCTCAGGGATTTCTCTGTCACACGTTACCCGGCTCTACCTGATTTGATGAGAAGTTGATGGATATATAACATGCGTTGCACCCTATATTAGCTGTATGACTGCGTTACACACGTGTTCCTTTCCGTCGTCGAAAAACACATACATATAGGATATTTTACACTAGGTAGGAAGAGACCGATCCAATTTGGAAAAAAAGGACGGTTCTCCTTATAAATTGCGCTTGGTTTTTACCTACAGGTTTTCCAAGCTGCTTGGCTTTTCCCTTCTCAGGTTTTCCCAAGCTTTAACTCAAACATGCACATTTCAGACATTTCAGTGGATCATGCAGTCAGCGCTTTTCAACGTGCACGTCATCTACAAGGTAGACAACGTCGGCCACTTCCAACAGCTCGCCAGTCACAGGGAAGTGATCGAAGCATCGATCGAGATGTGGCTGGGCGATCACTATCTATCTAGCACCATTCATCTGATATTGCATAACACACTCCTCAACAATTCCAAACTCCTCTAATCATGCCCCATTGTGCTACCATAGCCAATCTCGTCACCATCACATACCTGAAGGTCGGTGCTGAACCCAATGCTAGGTACATCCACTGCTAGTATAATACTCAATTTATCAGCGTGATCTAAAACATAAAGGTCCAAGTTCCAGCAATAACATAGGGACCACCCTAAAGGAACCAACACAATGCACATCTACTAGCATGAGTCCTATTTTATGTCCATAAAGGGAAGATACCATAACCCTGGCAAAAAGACACTCCTCACCCCAACCAACACCACATCCATAATTCCAAAGAATACATCCACCAACATCCCCACACTCATCAATGTCTATCTACATTACCTATTCAGCCCCATTTACTCGACCTCACATAACTATGGAAAGACCAGATATCCGACGAGATTGTGCAACATGTGCAAAGAGCGCGTGAAGACAACATGTGCAGTATTGGGGTGCGTGTCAGCATTTTGCGAGTCGTGCTTTCCTAAGTTTAGGAAGTACGCCAGCCACAGTGAGCGGCGACAACACACTGTGTAGTTACCAATACGTACCCGTGTTTAATTTCATTTCAAAGACTGCCATCACTTCAGCGAATCGCATGCCGTTAATGATGACTTTCTGTGAGTAAGCAGATGCGAGGCACATATATTTATGTTTGACGCTCCGTTATGCGTTTCTCAGAAAGAAATTACGGTGTTCTGTTCAGAATGTATGCCTAACCTTGCCATGCCTTGAAACATAGGTATGCGGCAGCATGATCAGTGACATATTCCGGGAATTTGACTGACAACACACATATATGCACATTATAATAGACATATCGCATTCCACACTCAATATACATTTAGCTCACTTCCTAGCCCACAAATTGTGCACTATCGCAGAGCCGCCCACTGACAAGTTGACAAGGTGATGCCAATTCCAAGCCGCAAGCATGTATATATATATATATATATATATACATATATATATAGATATATATAGATATATACATATAAATATAAATATATATATATAAATATATATATATATATATATATATATATATATATATATATATATATATATATATATATATATATATATATATATATATATATATATATATATATATATATATATATATATATATATATATATATATATATATATATATATATGCATATATATATATAAATTTAGAGTGATGCTGATCGCGGGGGAGACAGGCTCTCGCTTCCAATTCAGCCAGAACGAACCAGACCTCTACAATATTAGGGTGAGTGGGTACAACTCGAAGCAAGGGATCTTTCATAGGGAGCTTAAATGGTAATATTGTAGCTATTATCGTGTTCACAAGAAATGCATTACTCTGAGGTAGAGATGCTTCGGCCTTTTCTTATTGAGACTTACCATCGCATACGCAACAACATATAAGTAAGTCGGAAAACAGGTACACAACGTGGATAATATGGATGCATATGCCGGATTATTTATATCATGCTTTATATCAAATGACAGGTCTTGATGAGCTGGATGCACCTTTCACAAGCATGAATGGAAAAGAGCCGTCATTTTCAATGAGAATCATGCCGGAACACGATCCTAATTACCCCCTGCCGAATGATGTGATGGATTTCTGACCCCACCAGTCAGACCCGCCATGAATGGTGCCGCCAACCCATCGATCACCGGTCCTTGACAAGGCAATCGCCCAGTCCCGCCCACGGCACGAGTGGAAGGAATTACACAGAGTTACTCGATTGCGGCAGGCAGGGGTTGGACAGAAAGTTACTCGATTTACATACTCCGGTAGGCAAAGGGTTAAGGTTTCCCATGACTCCCATCCATGGTCTTGAAGATGCCCAAGAACACCCAGAGTCACGTTTGTTCAAGATATATCGATATATGCGCAGGGGAATGCAACCTAAGACGTATAAAGCCTTGCGATAATGCAAATTTGTTGCCTCACAAAGCACAATTTGCAACCCAAGCGAAAACACAAGATGGTCAAGGTTCATGTTATTCAAGAATGGCCTGGAAGCAGACATTTCTAATGTTTGCTGATTTACTTCTCGGTGATTTTGTGACGGCAGATAGCCTGTGAAGCCCGTTGATTGGCTAGATCGGCTTCTGGTATTTTTGATGATTATCTTGGATAGATAGTTTCACTTTATAAATGATTGGAGTATAATTTTGCGGCGATCATATTCAGATAGCTGAGTCTTGGGGGGAGGGGGGGGGGGGGCACGAAAGAAATTGAGGGGACAAATCGCACTTTTAAGAAATTGGGGGACATGTCTCCCAGCCCCCCCCCAGTGGTTACACCCATGCTGACAGTAGCCGCTTCAGATGTCTGTAGCCGTGCCCTGCATCGCCACCAGCTTTGTACTTGCCTTTTCATGTTCCCGCTTAGAGAGCTCGATGGCAGGCCACTGGTCACAGACTTCACTGACGAACTGCGCCACACTCCTTGCCAAACAGGCAGTTTGGAGGGCATGGTCAAGATGCTCCCTGGATCCGCCAGTGCAACTGACCCCCATGGTCATTGCACCAAGCCACTTCCAGTTGTGTACACTTGGTGTCGCCTGGGGGAGGAAAAACCGATCAACATTCCACCATGTTATATGCTTTGCCATTTTTACAAGAGCATCTAGCTTCATCTGTCTCTTCATTTTAGCAACAGCGAAGAAAAATCGCTATTAAATATCTAGCTTTCGTCACTAGTGTCATATCGGCCTTGATAGAGTCGCCCTGCTCCACTGTGTTGTGCTTAGATGTCTAGGTCGTGTTTTTGTGATGCCACTGTTAATAAACCAAATTGTTGGCTTTGTAGCATGCATTTTTCACAGAAGCATTTCACATTTGAGCCTTCCTCGTCACTTTTTCCTCCGTATAAGTGCTGCGAAGTTGCTACAATTTTGTTTCGTCTTAAAAAAAAACATGCACTGTTCCCAGGAAAATATGGTGTCTGCTACCAGAACTATGATAAAGGTTTATGTTGTTTTCTCCATTGAAATTCCCATTGAATACGTGGAATTTTTCGCTCAGCCAGGTGGAATTTCACGGCACTAGTTGGGACGAATCCCACCTAGTTAACAATATAGAGGAGGCCCTGGCCAATCAGAAGAGCTACCATGAGCTACCAGTGAGCTACCAATCAGAAAAACCCAATGGATGTTGAAATAACATCAGTCCCTGCAAAAGAATATTAAAAAATGCGGGCTATGCTCACTTCACGCCCTCTCGATTGTCTTGATACACTAGGAAAGCACGACAAATGGCAGAACTATTAATTGACAAGAGTAACACCAGGTCTCAATACTACTGAATGAGTAATTGGGAATTCCATTTGCCCCGCCCCCCCCATTCCCCTACCTCCGTTCATTGTTATGTTTGGACTGCCTTGAAACCGAAATGAGAAGGGTTAAGGATGCAATCAGCAGATAGCATGGCAATGCATATGTATGCCGCAATGCATATGTATAGTCACACGGGGTGCAAGATGCACAATTACAATGCATTTGAGGGAATCATTATAAGCCACAATTTGGGATGTACACAATTTCACTGCCCGTGGATGGCATCTGGCAACATACATACCAGTCTTCCTCAATACTCGCGACATTTTGTCGTGATAAGTGGGGAAAACTCATGCATACCGCTACTACAGAGCTTGCGAACTGACCTCGAATGCATATCCGGACAATCTGTGAATAGCATAGTGACGGGCCACTATAGGTGGCGTGGCGTGCCATAAGGGCGTCAAAAATGTAGCAACCGACCTTTTTTAAATGATACAATGTGTGAGTGCCTGAGAAGAAATAATGTAACGCAAACCGGCAAGCATCACATATTTAAAAGGCACGCGAAATTGTAGGTAACGAAAGCAGAACTGTAAACGTTCAAACACAGTGCTACAAATGTTGGAAAAGGCTAGAGGTCTGACTGAGCATAGCGGGATTGGATCGGTCATAGGAATGTTTTTCATACATACATGCACTAGATTGTTTTGGGCTTCGCCCTTGCTCTTAGAAATTTGTCATGTACGCACAGTTGTGGAGCTGCATGGACGTCGCCCTTGCTTCTTTTCATGCATGCACGGCTGTGGAGTTCCATGGACTTCGCCATCGCTATCACTGAACTTTTTTTCTCGTATATACATGATTGGAGACTCACTCGTCCTCCGCCCTCGCTCATGAAAAGCCTGAAACAATAGAACAGACATGAGACCGCACGTCACCGTCATGTATATGAAAATCATTCGCTGTATTTCCCAACAGATCGACGGATAATTGTGGAAGCATACCTGTCACTCTTCGGAAGGCATACAACGAGATAATTCGCTGAACTTCTCGAATTCTACCTTCTCGAAGCAATGCTCATCCAGGATCATTCCAACACTCAGCATGTATGCCATACCCCACAGCTTTTAAGATATTTGCACCGGAGAAACTAAGTCTAGGACACATGTTGGTGCCGTGGTGGCCTTTGCCATTTTAATCCTTGCCTATTGCCAGGGGTAATGTCGAGAGCTCATCAGCGCCCGGTGACAGATAAATCACAACGGTGATGGTTGGTAAGCGAGAGGTCTTCAAAAAGACGTGCTATATTATGGTGTATAATATGATGAACAGCAAACAACAAAGATGTGTGGCACAACTCACATAAAAGATCAGTGTCAGACACTTACTTCCGGTCTGAACAGTGGCACATCCAGGATTTTCTGAAGGGGGTGGGGCACCTCTAGGTCTTGCACTTGCACCGCACTTGCACAAATCACACACATGAGAACAGCGAAACTTTATACTATACACATGAAGCTCGTGCTTGATTAAGTGTATGTCTTAGGGGGCCTTTCCCACCCTTGGCTGCGCCTCTGGCTGAGTCGCTTGCACAAGCCGTACACACGAGAACAGCGATACTTTTAGTCGGGCTGGCCAATCAGCTCCGCTACACAGGCAGTGCAGTGACCCCTGGAGCCGCCACTGCCACTGCTGACGCCACTAAAACCACCACAACTGACACCACCGGCACCACCACCACTGACACCACCGTCGCACCGCACCGCACGACAAAATGGTGGTTCCGATGCCGCTGCGCCGCCGCGGCTGAGGAGCGGCTGGGGAACACGGCGCCGCACAAACGTGGTACGCACTGCGGTACATTTCAAGCCATAGCTCACTCATTTCTAGAGATAACTGCTTAAGATGTCGCACAGATATTCTTCATAGTCATGCATTGGACATGTTTTTATTTTGTTCCAAATTTTGAATATAAGGGTAAGCATTTTGAGAGTATTTTTCTATCAATATGTTTTAGTTGAGATGTCGACATTTCAAAGTGAATGACTAAAACAGAGCATGGACATTGCAGGTTATCTACTACCTTCTAATTGTCTCTCGATTCACGTTTACCGACATGAAATATCTTCATTCGTTCGGTTTCTATATCAATGTGTGTGCACCGATGCGCTATTGCTTCAAATCTGCAAAACTGACGTCACTCTGACGTCACTCACGCCTGATTTAGCATAACCTTGTAACTCTTGCATTGGCAAGAGGTGTGGAATCGATCATTTGACAGCTATTGAAACTTGCGTGCAGATATCTCAACGCGTTTTCAAGTTATCGTGAGTATTCCGCGGGTGGGGGGGGAATTTGATCCCGCCCCAGTCCAGCTCCTGATCGCCTCATAATATATGCTTTTGGCAAATGGAAATAGATGACTAATTCGAAGTTTGTTTTAGTTAGAAGCATAGATAAACAATTAAGTGGTGGCTGGATCTAGGGAAATATATGATTGCACAAAATGTACCCATGTGGTGGTATATACATTCGGTAACCCAAACTTTGATCGGAAAAAAAGGTACCATTCCCTGGTAGAGGTTGGGGTTAATTGATCCATTTGAACCTCTTGACTATCATAGGCTAAAATTCGAAATTATTGTTGACTAAGTAACGTTTATGTTGTTGACCGGGGACAGAATCGTACGGTGACGTTTTAACAGAGTCCTGCGTTAAGACCAGAATAAATGCGCATCTCGGCTCAACGTTTTGGGAAAGGGTAATTCGAGTCCCTGTACAAGATAACCAAGTATGGTGTCTACGCCAGAAGCTTTAATTCACACACACAACGCAGGGGAAAATACATTGCGATTTACCCGCATATGTCTATGTACATTTTTTATGCGCATCTGAATAGTCACTGACGTAATATTTTTCTTTTTTTACCATGCATCATTCCCCCTCCCCAATCCTGTGGCAGAACACAGGCACGGATGCATATAAGCTAGATAGGTACACTAAGTTCAAATGCACTTTCCTTCAACACAAAATGAAAGGATAGTACGAGTGGTATACAGATAGCCATATTAAATTAGCAATTATTTTATATGAACATTTTAAACCTCACCCTAAACTGCAAGCGCGTCGAAGGGCCAACGAGGCACGCGGACGAAAATACGACTTTAAAAATAATGACAGATTTTGCGGGTTTTGTTCCCTGGAGTACTGAGAGAGTAACGTAAATTTAATCATATATTTAGTAAGTGAACAATATGCGCTGGCAGAGTGAGCTATGAATACCCATTCAGTGAGTGCAACGCAAGCCAGGTTCATTCACAGTCGGATCGATAATGTCGAGCATCATTTTGGTCTTATGTGTGACAGTTTCGCGACGATAGCAAGGAAGAATGCAAAATGTCGGGACGCTATGGATGACCTCGCTAGGATCATCGTGGCATACGCCGACACAGAAACATTGAACCGGACAATGAGAACTCAAATTACTCATTTAGCCGACACACTATGTGGTATCGCAGATTTACAACAAACGATGGTGGAACAAATAGAGATGCGAGTGGTGGGTGGCCTGGCGGCATATGAAGAAGCTTGCAAGAATGCTCGGGTAGATCTAACATCTTCGTTTAAGGCTCAAGGTCGAGAGGCAAAGACAGGCCAAAAGCTAGAAACCGTACGAGAGAAAGCTCCCGGTGATTTAAGGCAAGTGTCGCAGGCAGAGGCTCAACTACAAAGAGCAGTATTCGATGTCGCCAGAACACATGCAGCGCTTGAAGAAAGTATCGAGTACTTCGAGATGAAGAAGCTTCGTGATCTGCGAAAATTTCTCCTAGAGTTCTGTCACTCGGAGCTGACATATCATGGCCGAAGTCTTGAGCTGTTTACTAGATCCTTTAATCTGGTTGATGAAATTCAGACCCAGGTCGACGTCGAAGAGTTCAAGAAGGCCCTAATGTTCCCAACCGGAAGCTTACAGTTCCGGTCTCCCGATATGCTAAGTCAGAGCATGATGAATCTAACCAGGCCGCCAGTAGCAAGACCCGTGGAAGGAACTTCAAGCATTCGCCGAATGGGAAATCAATACAGCCAGGGTATGCAAGCTCCAGATGGATATGCACCATCGAATGCCCCCTACAATGCCCGCCCCACCAGGTCGCAGTCACTAGATAGGGACTACGGATCGCGCCAAATGCAGTCACGATCACGCTTCGCACATGATGTCATGGAACAATCATATGGAGTGCAGTCCCGCCTGTCTGGAGGATTTGGTGCGGGACTACGAGCTTCAAGGAGTCGTTCGACTTGAATGCTTTATTCAGAAGCTGCTGGCGCCATGAACTATAATGCCAGTGTGAATACTGGTACGCATGAGCTGCTTTTTTTTCTCATCACAATGTGAGTGTATTTTGTGCAAGACTTAATTTCAAAGTATATGTTGTAAACCCGCTGACCGATTGGGGATATTTTTGTCACCGTGATGTATGCATTGAAAACATATGCTCCATTGTGCTGCGTTGAATGACTTGAAGGGTGTGATATTGTGGAAGTGAAATATATTTACGTAACTGCTTGGTTTAACATTAAAACTGCCCGTGAGAGGGTGGGAAATCTTGTCCACCTCCCTGTCTTCATGTTTTCCTTTGTCCTTGCCCTTTCCATATTAGATTTAATTAATTTGTTATGCCTTCGGACAGTTGAATAGGGGATTTTTTGCTGTTCATTTATATGGGGACCGGTTTGTAATGGACGAGGTCAACGTCAGGTGACCGGTTTCATAGTGTCATTTTATGGTACTTTTCCAGGAGGTGACAAAAATGTGGTTTCGAAGATACTAAGTATTGATGTGCAGATATTTTTTTACAAAGATAGCTTGGATCACGTCAGGTCAGGTTACGAGATCAGGCCATGTTAATTGTTTTCATGCTTACGCTTTCCAGTCTAGGAATTAAAGCGCAAACATCGGGCAATGTGATAGGGCACAATGCCTTCTAGAGGTGTGCAAAGTTTGAAGTCACTTTGAAGCCAGGTCACGGGAGCATTACCAAAAATGTGTACCTGTGCCCTTCTCCGCAGAAATAGCGATTTGTCGAAATGCCATTTGCCGTCCTTTTTAGGCATGTAAATAATATCACATGCTTTTATTGCATGAGTTGACATGTCTTCTACGTGTATTTCATTGTTTACATACTTTCAAGGTCATCCTTGGTCAATGACTTAAGCCTATTGCCTAAGTTAATCAAACTTTTGCAGATAATATATTTATAGGGTAGCTTTCAACAACGGATTCGATTTCGGCGCTCTCTTTCCACCTGATGCCAAATTTATAGGAAAAATACATGTATCATCCTAGCTAATGGCCCAGTTCGTCTGTTATGATCTATGCTGACCTGTTTGCAACAAATATTTTCTACAGTAGTTTTATATGCTGGATTCGAAAGTACAAATTCTTATTTTCGTCATCAATGCACAAATGATAGACATATGATCAGGTGTGAAAAACACACCTCTGAAAGTGGGTGACCTTGCCCGATCGAATCTTACTACATGACTTTTCATCAAGTCTTTGGGCAGCATGTGTTGGAGTGCATCTTTCCAAGCCAAATTGTCCTTGTTTTATGGCCATATAATCGTTCGTACAACGGAAGCTACGGAACAATTACTTTTGAACGCGGGAAAACCATGTTGATTCTCGTGCCACCCTAAGCATGACCGTGACGTTAAATCCGCTTTTTGGTAATGCCATGGTGTTCAACAGGAGCTCAGCTAACTATTTATGTCCGGTTGTCCTCAAAACTTTCATTTTGTTAGTGGCTAGGAATCGAAAACCGACCAATATAGACCTGTCAGTCGGCAACACTGACCCAAGGGCGTCGCCACCGAGGGGGGGCAGCGGGGGCAATTGCCCCCCTGCCGTGAGACTGGGGCCCCCCTGAAATTTGAGGAGGCCCCTATCCGCAAATGAACAGCAAAAAAACGCGAGCAAGGAGGCCGACGAGACAGAAGATCATGCTGTCAAGGAGGCCTCAAGACTGACGAGGCCCCCAGGAAATATAATCAGGTCTCGATAAGAGACGTAGAACAGCGATTGGGAGTAGGCCCCAAGGACGAAAAGGAGGCCCCATGACGAAAAGGAGGCCCCAAGACGTAGCACAGAGATTGGGAGGAGGCCCCAAGACGAAAAGGAGGCCCCAATACGTAGAACAGAGATTGGGAGGAGGCCCCCGGGACGAAAATGGGGCCCCCAGGACGAAAAGGAGGACCACAGGACGAAAAAGAGGCCCCAGGACGAAAAGGAGGCCCCCAGGACAAGGAGGCCCCCAAGACGTAGAACAGAGATTGGGATGAGGTCCCCAGGACGAAAAGGAGGCCCCAAGGACGAAAAGGAGGCCCCTAAGAGGTAGGACAGAGATTAGGAGGTGGTCCCCAGGACGAAAAGGAGGCCCTCAGGACGAAAAGGATGCCCTAGGACGCAAAGGAGGCCCCCAGGACAAAAAGGAGGCCCCCAGGACGAAAAGGATGCCCTCAGGACGGAAAGGATGCCACCGAGACGGGCAAGAAGCCACCCAGGTTAGACGAAAAGGCTTCCGATGGGTGGCAGGATATTCTTAATTTGGAAACGAGGCCCCCAAGACGGAAGAGGATACCCTGCAATATAAAATTAAGACATGATAGGGGAGATTTCTCCGGACGCAAGAGGGGCCCCAAGGCGGGTAAGAAGGTCTCCGCAGGAATGAGAGAAGGCCACCGAGACCAGCCAGCCGAGGCCCATATTTTGGAAGAGGAGGACCCTAGATGAGAAGATCTAGGACTAGGACGCAAAAGCACCCTGCTAAGAGGATAATGAGGGTCCAAACACAGATGAGGAGGCCCCATGACGTGAGAGGGGCCGCTAATTTGAAGAAAAAAAGAGTCACCTAGGAGAGGATAGGAGTCCCCAGAAATCAAGAGAGTGTCAAAAATGGCACGGAGGAAACCAGGATTGCAAAGGAGGCCCCAATACCAGAAGGGAGGCCCCAGAATATGAGAGGCGGCCCTAAGACGGAAAAGGAAGCCAGTGGATATGAGATGAGGTTTCGGAGGCGCAAAAGCAGGCCCCAAACGGGTGAGGTTCCACCGAGATAGGAAAGGATGATCCAGAGACGTGGCAGGAGGCACCTAATTCGGAAGAGAACGACACAAGACTGGAAATGAGACCCCATGATGAACGAGGAGGCCCCTAAAATAGGAGAGAAAGGCCATTGGATAAGAGAGATGGCTCCCAGGCGGAAAAGAAGGTTCGAAGACGGCTAAGAAGGTCCCCGGGAAATAACAAGGCCACTGAGATAGGAAAAGTTGCCAGTAATTTGGCAGAGGAGGCGCCTGGGAGAGAAGAGGAGTCCACCAGGAGATAAGAGACCACCCTTAAGATGGGTAAAGATCGAATCCACACACAGAGCAGGATGCCCCCAAGACGTGAGAGGAGGCCCCTAATTTGAAAAAGAAGGACTCTAGAAGAGAAATGAGGCCCCTACCGGACTCGAGACGAGTCGCTCAAGAAGGAGTAGGTCTCCAGGATCAAATGAGGCCCCGAAGACCGGAAAGAGTTACCAGGAAATGAGAGGAGGCCCTTAAGATGGGAGTGGTAGCAGGTATGGAAGGGGGGGGGGACGAGTGGTCTAGGGGTAACATGCCCGTCTCACAATCGAAAGGTTGTGGGTTCGAGTCTCACCTGTCGCTACTCTTCGCCCACGACCAATCGGCGTGAGAGATTGGCGACGCTACATGACTCAACGGTTGACGTGTCGTAAAACCAATAACCAACCAGGTATGGAAGGAGGTGACGTTTCCAAAATTGAAGATCCCCTCAAGACGGGTAAGGCTTTGCGAGGATAAAGGAAGAGGCCCACGAGGCATGGCAGGAGGCCCCTAATTTGGCAGAGAATGCCCCTCGAAGATGAGAGGAAGCCCCATGCCATGTTAAAGGGGCCCCAGAATGCAAGAGGAGGCCCTCCAAGACGGGAGAGGAGGGCCATTGAATATGGAGGAGGGTAGGACACACAAGGAGACATCGAAAACCGGTAAAAAGGCTCTAGGAAATGAGACGAGACCCTTAAGACGCGACAGGTGGCCTATAATTTGCAAGAAGAAGCCCCTAAGAAATAGTAGGAGTCGTGTCGGGGTACTTTAAAATCACGATATGGGCCCAAAAAGATCCGGCCGGGGCCCCCGCAAATTACGCTGAACCTGGGGGTACCAAAAATTAACGCCCGGACCACGAAAATCATGCCAGGGGCCCGGCAGGTCGTACCGTGCCCCAACAGTCTCATTGGGACCAAAACAAATGAAGCTGGAGCAACGAAAAACAATCCGGACATGGATAATCACTCTGGGGGCCAACAATGACGCCAAAAGCCCCCACAACGCATTGGAACCCCAAAAAGTGTCCAGGCCGCTATAGCTCGCGCTAGGCATCCAAGAAAATGACGTCGGGCCCAAAAGATCACATTGAACTAAAAAAAAGTCGCGTCGCAGCCCTTGAAAGTCACACTGGAGGCCCAGAACGTCGCGCCGGGGCCCCAAAAGTTGCAGCTGCCCAAAAAATGAATCCTTAACCGGAATGTCACTCTAAGACAAAAAAAAACTCCTTCAGTGGCCGCATTGCTATATCAAAGGGGCAAATACCCCCTCCATCCTGAGAGGGATAAGCTCCCGAGAATCGTGCCGGGGCTTCAAAAATCGCGCTTGGGCCACCAAAATTCGCGTCGGTCCACCAGAATTCGCGTATGGGTCTCCAAATAAATACGTCGAGCCCCGGAAAACTCGCTCCGAGGCCCGAAAATGTGGAACAGGAACCGCCAAAATCGCGTTGGGCCCACAGCTAAATACAACGCGTCCCACAAACTCGAACCGGGCCCCCCAAATATCGCGCTCGGGACCCACAAATCCCATCGGTAGTCCCATCGAGGCTCCCAAAAATTGGCGTCTAGGGCCACACGTAAGCACAGTGTGACCACAAACACAGGATTGGTATCCGAAAAAAATCAAGCTGGAACCCTCTAGAATAAGGAGGGATTCCAACAACTAAATGCTAAGGTAAAAAAATGGCTCTGGAGCACCGGACATATAATCAGATGCCTTCACAAATTGCGTACGGCACCGAAAAAACATACCGGATCTCGAACAATCGAGGTGGGATACAAAAACATGGCGCCAGGGGCTCGAGAAATCAGGCCGGAATTCGGACTTTAAAAAAAAATCAGAAAAGATTCACAAAAATCGTATTGAGCCCAGCAAACTGGGGTTGGGTCTCCGGAACCACGCGCCTGGGCGCGATAAGTCGCTCTGGGACCTAGAAACATCGCACCGAAGCCCCAAAATAGTATTGGGGCCCCACAAGTGTGCGTTAGAAGCCTAAAATAAGCACATCGGGACCCTAAGAGCACAACGGGGCCGAAAATACAACTGGCCATCCAAAGCGCACAGAGTCTCACAAAAAGCGACAGGGACTTAATACATGCGTTGCAGCCATAAATATACATGCCGGGAGGTCTAAAAAATACACCGGTAGCTCTCAAGGCACACAGGGGTCATGATAACGCACAGGAGCCTGAAAAGTGGCTGTGGCCGCAAAAGGAAACATGGTTCCAAAACAAACAAAACGACCGGGCGCTAAATAAACACATCGGGATCTTCGAAAAGGCCCTGACACGTTAAAAAAAATTATCGGTGCACAAAAATGCAACAAACCCTAGAACGAGCAGGGGGTTCGAAAATGTTTTAGGCCCGAAACAAAAATGGATTGGAGCCATAATACACAATCATAGACCAAGAAAGACGCAACGGGTCCAAAAAAGAACGCTGAGGCAGGGCCTCGGTTCGCTAGCCAATCTGGGAGGATAGCAGCAAAGCTTGGAAGTGCATCAAAGCTCAGCGGAATCCGCATTTCATAACTACCAGAAAATGTGGGAAGTAGGAAACTAGTGATCGAATTTAATCAATCGACTTTTCGCAGCGAACGCCCGTACGAAGCATTCCATCACGTCAAATATGGCGCAGGTCTATCATGTGGCAGCAATTAGCAAAACGCAGAAGGCCAAGCAGAAACCGTAGCATTGCACGAAGCGTGGCAAATGCACCGAATGCGAAAGATGTGTGTGCACGTGCACCGACGTTGCCGTCGTGGCGACCGGGTGCTATGAACTGGAATGCCTGAAATTGTGAAATTTTATATTTCAAAGTGGTGGGTAATACATTTTAAATTGAAGTTATGGGCCTAATACATTTTCGAAACTCTGCTCGTTTTAGGGTTTGTTGCTTTTTTGTGCACCGAGTATTTTTGTTACGTGTCAGGACGTTTTCGAAGATCTCGATGTGTTTATTTAGCTCCCGGTCCTTTTGTACGTCTTGGAACATTTTGTGGCCTTTTGTGGCCCCAGCCTCTTTTTCAGGCCCTTGTGCGTTCTCATGGCCCCTGTGCGCCTTGCGAGCTTGCAGTGTATTTTTTAGGGCTCCCGGTATGTTTAATTAGGGCTGCAACGCATGTTTTAAGGCCCTATCGCTTTTTGGGAGACTCGGTGCGCTTTGGAGGGTTAGTTGTATTTTCGGGCACCGTTGTACTCTTAGGGTCCCGCTGTGTATATTTTGGGCTTCTGACGCACGTTTGTGGGGCCCCATTACGATTTTTGGACTTCGGTGCGATATTTCTGGGTCCCAGCGCGACTTATCGCGCCCAGGCGCGTGGTTCCGGAGACCCAACGCCAGTTTTCTGGGCTCAACGCGATTTTTTTGGATCTTTCCTGTATTTTTTTAAAAGTCCGAATCCCGGCCTGATTTTTCGAGCCTCTGGCGCCATGTTTTTGTATCCCACCTCAATTTTTCGAGATCCGGTATGCTTTTCGGTGCCGTACGCAATTTTTTAGGGCATCTGGAAAAAAATGTTCGGTGCTCCAGAGCCATTTTTCTGACCCGGACATTTATTTGTTGGAATCCCTCCTTTTTTGGAGGGCTCCAGCTTGATTTTTTTGGGATACCGATCCGTTTCTTTGTGGTATAGGTGTTATTTCAGCAGTGTGCGGTGACTTATCAAGGGATACCACAAGAAAACCTTAGAACTGGGTGGTGGAGTTAGGGTTTAATTCTGACCAATCAGAAACCATAGTGGTAGATTAGGCTCATCCACAGGAAAATTTTGTTGATCACTAATTATATTATTTCGAAAGGTCCCCTTTGACAAAATAGCGGTCGAAATCCAAGGACATATTAATGGGCGTAGGTGCCCCCCCCCTGCAAATCCGTTTGCCCCCTCTTGCTTGACGCATAGATAGGTACTCCACTGGTCCCTCAATAATTTTCCGAAGCATACGCCCATGGGGAAAAGCCAACATTGAGGGGACAAATTACCCATCACAAGCATACAAAACAGCATCCATGTCCCATATAAAATGGGATGAACGATGAATGCATTTTCTTCCAACAAATTTCTTTTCTGTTATTACAGCCTGCATAATTAGAGCTTCCCAACTTCCATACCTTCTGAACGTCATTTACAAAATAGTACAGCACAGCGAAAACCATGGGCGTGACGGCGTGAATCTGAAGGTTTTGCATTATGTATGCACTGCCATTGTTGCATTGTTGCATTGGCATTTATGCATTGCTGTTCAATGCTTGCTCTTGCCGTGAATTTATTCCCTGATGATATATTTTAGCTCGTGTGACAGTTGCCTTGCAGCCAGGACCAAATGTTATACAAATAAACAAATTCCTAAGATGGCGCTCAGAAAACCAATGCAATCCACTTCTCGTTGTCACCTTTGTGAAATTGTCGTCCTAGGACTGATACATGATCGTTCAAGCTTTGCTTATGACATCAAGCTGGTGGGAATACATAACAGTAGTGATGAATCTAGCTATATTCAGTTAGACTTGGAGGACTTAAAAGTGGGTTGATCAATGGCAGATATCAGTAAGATATGCTTAGCACCAGCTCCGCCAGCTCGCTGCAATCTAGAGGCCAGCGGGAAGATTCTTCTGGTCGAGAAAGCATTGAGACGTTGATTGGTTTTGGCACTTAGGTATTTATCCAAATATTACTTATTTATACCCTGGTATGGCCCAGTTTTCAGCGAAAATGATTAGTGCTATTGCGTTTTGAGTAAATGATGCACCATGCCAAGAACAAACAAAACACCAATATGAAATCATGTTCCCCATTCTCGAACCATAGTAAGGGCCTAAAAACAATATGAGACCCTAACACAATGGAGGCCCCCTTTCGGGGAGCAGGAGGCCCCCTTTCGACCTTGCCCCCCCCCCCCCCCGGAAGAATTTCGTGGCGACGCCACTGCACTGACCTTGACCTCTTTGACCCAACCTGCAGGGTCAACGGTAAGAGGTACACATAATTTATTCATACCACTGAACATATTTGTGTCATGCTCGCGCCGGTAAAAACCGCGTTTCTATACGTGTTCCATTGCAAACGTTCGAGGGAAAGGGAAATTTGATCCCCTCTTAGTAGAAGTACAAGGGAGGAAATGCGCGGGTTCAGGCTCATCACTGCGGTAGGTGGCGTTGTGATTCACTTTATTCAGCTTTATTTCAATATCTCCATAGGTGCTGAAGCGTGACTCGAATTTGGTCATATAGAACGCCAGATCGAATAAGAGAACTCGATCGACAAAAGCTCAGCAAAGCTGACCAAACACTACGGAGCTTTGGACTATTTCTTACTCAATGAGGTGCGCTCGAAATTGTGCCTAAATGGCGAGAAGTATCATGATTAAACATAAATCATCTGGGTAACGTGCTAAGACACCATTCAATGTCTGTGACTGATTCAAGGGAATTGGGGAGGGATTCCTTTTGAAAAGTCGTTCGAATGCGTTTGGGCCGCTGCCTTCTCTGCAACACAAGAACTATTCAAATGACCATGCCGTTTGGAGAGAGCAGCTGATAATTTATTCCGTGCTGCGTTCATATTGCCATGCTGCTCATGTTTTGCACACGAGTGGAAGGGCTCTGTTTATAACCCGCAATTGAGGTTCTCTAAGATTTCGCAACTGAAGGTGGCAAGCGAAAAAGAACTGGAGTGTCAATTTAAAGCAAGGAGAACTCTGAATTAAGGTCGAAAAGCTAACAGGACAGGAGTACCCTGGGTCAATCTGAGTCAATATGCAGCAATCGGAAATGTTGGAGAACACTGATCCCACTTGATCTGGCTTGACCAGAAATAACTTGAACCATGGCAGTGTATGCAGTGTGGCAGTATATATCCTACCACTAAATGAGTCATTCCCTGTGAATATGGGCTCTGTAACACCTCGGACACGAAAACAGCGCAAATAAAAATATGACGTGTTTCATTCAAACTATGCAAGGATAAAGTAATTGCGAAGGATATCTGATAAAATGTCCGGTCAGCCTTGACCACGTTTGCACCACACCGGCAGCACATAGGCAGAGCCGGTCATGCAGAAGCGACCACACAGGAAAGCACGCCTGAAGCACGCAGGTGTGATGTCCTCATGACCTTCATCAAGTCTACCACGTGACACTTTCCCCATTTAACCCCCTCCCCCCAGATCTGCCCTCGGATGGGCAAAAGGTTTTTTTACAGGAACATCCTGTACGATCTAGAAGACATACGTATATTTTAGGACAGCGCCCGAATGGCTTAGGGGAAATATCAGGCCTCCGATACGTTGCCAGATATCGATGGGATATCCATTGTTGTTTGGAGGAGGAAATTTCACAATCTAGAGAGGCCGCTTGCGCTTCAGATAGCAATTCAGAGGTCCCATGACGATCTAAGGTCGGTTAGCACAGGCAAATGTGTGCGTAACCTAGTACACCTAGCTTAAAGGCGGCAAATCTTTTCACGCTGTTCCCCCGAACCGCAGTGTGAACCGACTCTTTGTATCTGCATATGACGCTCATAAAATTAGCTCCTCAAAGAGCATAAAAAGCGCGTCTCAACGTATTTAACTTCACATGACAGAATAAGTCTGTGAGCTTGTTGGCATACCCAGGTAGCAATGACTTTTGTGTCTCCAAATGTTTGTATTTGTCAACATTAATCAGAATCTATGGACATAAGAAATTAACTTATGAATGCATGAACTTACAAAGCATAGGCCAGAAACCATAGGTTTAGGAAAAGGTACATGGGGCCTGGTCACTTAATTTTTGGTGGTGAAAGTCCAGCAATAATGGACCTGCCTCCTTCCCTCACTTTCCCTGGTATCTTCGAAGGAAATTATGAGTAGAACAGCCGAAATATATATTTGCGAATTATAATGAAGCACCACGGCGCAATACCACTTTCTGTTTTGGTAAGTATATCATAGTCGAAAAAAAAGTGGAGAATAAGACGTCCGAAAATAAAAATGAATTTAAATACAACTCAGCTAATGGGTATAATATCGTTATTTTCGGAGCGTGCACAAGACGAGTTCCCTCTTCTCCCCCTCCCCCTCTCACTCCCTACTTAGCAGCATTCTTCGGTTCGATATGGACCAACCCATCACTTTTTCAAGCGTTCCTACGTCCATGTAGGCAACTATACAGGTACCTATATAAGGTACCTATATAACATGCGCAGAAAAAAGTGCATACGGCCCTGGGTATTGTCCAGGGTGCTCCAGGATGCTCCAAGACCAGGATGCCCTACAATTGCTCGAATGCTGTTTTCTTCAGGGTTCCGGTAACAACTGCTGAGTGCCTGCACAACTGCTGGATGTCCCTGTAGTAGCAGGATGCCCTCTGCAGACTATATCGATGCCCTACAACGGCTGAGGTACCCCTAAGCCGACTGAAGGGATGCCTCTTCAGCAGCTGGGGTGCTCCTCTGCAGACTGTGGGAGTGCCCATACAAAGGCTGGGATGCTCCTCTGCAGACTGTGGGAGTGCCCATACAAAGGCTGGGGTGCTCCTCTGCAGACTGTGGGAGTGCCCATACAAAGGCTGGGGTGCTCCTCTGCAGACTGTGGGAGTACCCATACAAAGGCTGGGGTGCTCCTCTGCAGACTGTGGGAGTGCCTGTGCAAAGGCTGGGGTGCTCCTCTGCAGACTGTGGGAGTGCCCATACAAAGGCTGGGGTGCTCCTCTGCAGACTGTGGAAGTGCCCATACGAAGGCTGGGGTGCTCCTCTGCAGACTGTGGGAGTGCCCATGCAAAGGCTGGGGTGCTCCTCTGCAGACTGTGGGAGTGCCCATACAAAGGCTGGGGTGCTCCTCTGCAGACTGTGGGAGTGCCCATACAAAGGCTGGGGTGCTCCTTTGCAGACTGTGGGAGTGCCCATACAAAGGCTGGGGTACTCCTTTGCAGACTGTGGGAGTGCCCATACAAGAGCTGGAGTGCTCCTCTGCAGGTTGTAGGAATGCCCATACAAGGGCTGGAGTGCTTCTCTGTTCAGTATGCGGAATGGCTTCCGGCCGGCCCTTGTAGGGGAGCACATTCTGTACACTGGAAGGATGTCCCTGCAATGGCTCTGTCTCTGCAGGATGTAGGGGTGCGACTTCAATGGCTGGGGTGCCCCTCTTTAAGCTGCAGGGGTTCCCCTACAACGGCTGTGGTGCCATTCTGCAGACTGCAGGTGTGTCCCTACAAAGGTTTGGATGCCCCTTTGCAGACTGCAGCTTGGTGCCCTTACAACGACTCAGGTGCCTCTCTGAAGACTGCAAGGGTGTCCCTGTGCAGACTGCGGCAGTGTCCCTAGAACGATTCAGGTGCCACTCTCTGCACATAACATAAGTGTCCTACAACGCCTAGGGTGTCCATAGAATGTCTGAGGGGGCCGTGCCCCATGCCTTCCCGGTTGCACCACTCACTTGGTCGAGGGGAGCACCCAGTGGTTCACAAATTTCGTTATTCCGAGGGGGAATTTCGCCGGTCCCAACCAAATTCCATTTTCTGTATGTTTTGTCGCCATCCTAGTGAAAATGTATCTGGATGCGCACTGTCACAAAGGGAATAACTTAATTCACGGAGCTTCCATGTAGGCGCTCACAGAATTTCACATCCACTTAACCAAATTTTATCCCAACAAAAAGCACACTATTCGAACTACCATGAAAATATACGTCGGGTCACATTGCTTCATGGTCCTAACTCATTCTTATTACCTGCAAAATATAGAAAAAACACAAATCACCTAGCTGCGGTACTGGTGCTGCTGCAACTAGTATCACCCCTGTGCCATCTAGCGGATTGAACACTAACCTTGGAAGAGTATGTAGAGTTCGCCATCCGGCCACCAGGTGGTGATGTCGGCTGCTTCTGGGGTGTATTACGCGCATTGAGTTGATTGCATTGTATTGCATTGCACAAGCAGGCACAATCCACTTAAAGGTGCCCATTGGTTTCAGAAAGCTAGCAACAATCCCAATGTAGCCCAATACACAACACAGCTTAAAACGAATGGTGTCCATGCAACTGCACCTCAGTCAACAGTGAAGACGATCTGAGCCCTAGCACGCAGGGGCGTCGCCACCGGGGCGGGGGCAGCGGGGGCTGTCGTCCCCCTGCCGTGAGACTGGGGGGGGAGGCGTCTCCCTGAAATTTGAGGAGGCCCCTATCAGGAAATGCACAGGAAAAACGGTGAGCAAAGAGGCCGACGGGACAGACCATCATGCTGTCTAGGAGGCCCAAAGACTGGCAACGAGGTTCCCAGGAAATCTAATCAAGTCCCTATAAGAGTCGTAGGACAACGATTGGGAGGAGGCCTCCAGGACGAAAAGGATGCTACCGAGACGGGCAAGAAGCCACCCAGGTTAGACAAGAAGGCTTCCGATGGGTAGAAGGATATTCTTAATTTGGAAAACGAGGCCCCCAAGATGGAAGAGGAGGTCCCTACAATAGAAAATAAGGACATATGATAGTGTAGGGCGGCGAGGTCGGGGGCGGGGTCGGTGTGGGGGGTGGATGGGGGAGGGGTAGGTGGGGGTGGGGTTGGTAGGGGAGGGGTAGGTATTGGGGGATGGGATATTGGGTTATGGTTTCGGGTGCTCTTCTGTCTTGGTGTCTGTCTGTTGTTGTCGGTCTGAATGGTCGGTCTGAGTGGTCGTCTGGTGTTTTGTTTCGTCTCGGTCTACTGCGGTGCGCCCTTGACTTCGGAGCGACCTTGAGAAATAGTTTCCGCACGGCCGCCGGCCGGCGGCCATGTTTTACTACGCTCACGGGCGCCGGGCGGCTCCCCGGCCCGTGCCGATCCCGCTTCCGGCGTGCCGCCGGCCCCCAACCGGGGCGGCCCACAGTGAGCGGTGACCTGCGAGTCCACGGTGTAGTTTGTGCTGTCATCATATGTGTCTTCGTATAGTCATCTTGTCGGCGCCCCGTAACTCGTTATCCTAACACAAATTTATAATAGCGAGGCCAAGTCTTCTCATTTCACCACTTCCATCCGTGAGTGAACCTGGCTTGGTCGTGGCGCCAGGGATAGAGGAACCGCATGATTGGAGAGACCTAGGAAGGGGGGGAGTCACAAGAGTAATGGACGGACATTGGAGTTGGAAATGCGTCCGTCACCGGCCCTCGTCCAGCTTCCGGGCCCTCTTAAGTGTTAACGTCCCCGCTTGTTTCCCTCCATGTCATCCACCTGCATGCTCACACGGGTCACCGGACTGGCAAATTGAGGGCCCAGGTAATTATTCTGGGTCAAATTTTGACAACGATGGGTTTCTGACAGCTGCATGCACACATCGGGCCCCAAACAGCCCCCACTGGTCCTTAAATACCCGTAGCTAGTTCATGCACACTCATATGCATTCCCTTTCATTCTGAACGTTCGCTCCATTAATGACAAATGTAAAGTTTGGCCCTCGAATTTTCCCTTCCAGTGGTATGTGCGCATTCAGCAAGTCTTACTTTCTCTGACCGTTGCTTAGGGCTTTCTAGCCCAAAGTTAAATGTTAATTACCCGTGCTTAGGTCCACAACTGTGACCGGCTGACGCGACACTGTTGGTTGGGAATGATATACTATTACTTTACTGCCTTCAAGGCTCGATGACACTGGGCTGCGATATTCCGTTAGTTTCTGATGGTCTTATACTGGGCTTGAGTATTAATGGCCGACACACCTACGCTTAAATGAGTCAAATGCCTTGCCAGGCCTTGCATTGCTCTAACTTGCAATCGGCGGGCACCCCCACAGGTGGTCCTGGGCCACAAATCGGTCGGGATGACCCCCTATCGTCTTTCTAACCTATCCTGCCCCGGGGTCATGGTCGGGAGACCCTCAAATCCCCTGCCTGTCCTATCCTTGGGTGGCTTACAGAACGCCAAACTTCATCTTCCCTGCCTGTGCCGTAATCGAGAGGCCCAGGCCTGCTGGAATAGCTGAGACGGGAAAGGAATACCGACCTAGCCGTTTTTGGCTTTTACCTAACTGTGCGCACAGATTCATCCCGACCCAAAATTGAGTGCCGCTGCCTGCGAGCTTACTCAATGGATCCCGTCGGATCTGACCACCCTCGGGATGCCCTTCCGCGCTCTGGGATCACCAGGCCGGAGGGTTTTTGCCGCCTAGAATTGCTCAAGTGAACCAGCTGCCTTGTTAATTATCCAGTCTTTCCGGCATGCTTTCCCAGGGGTTCAACCAACAGTGTTTCGTCATTTTCCCGTCTTCTATCAGCCCTCCTCCGTCTCCTCCGAAGAGAAGAGGGTGGAGGCTCACGTTTGGGCCCATGGAAGTTATCGCCCGTGGAAGGGCGGCTTGCAGGCCGTCTCCTCGCTTATTGCGTAATCTGTCTCGCGTTTTTCCGTCACAGACGGTAGCCGGGTTTGTCCTGTCCTGTCTTGCCGGCTAGCTTTTGCATTTAAGTAACGGACGAACTCGGAATTTAATTCCCTGCTAAATCCCTCATTCGCACCTAGTACGTTGGCCACTTAATGGTCAGTAGTTAATGGTTCGTTCCTCAACTGCATCGACTTAAGTATTTTGGACCTCCGAGTATTTACCAGGCCCGCGGCATTCAAGGGTAGTACATGCGCTGA
>JAOTOM010004849.1:372500-462500 GCA_034440615.1 Ashinkailepas kermadecensis | reverse complement strand
CAGACAACGCACGTCAGACTCTTTGTGCCCCGTGGCCTGGCTGGTGGCTGATGGTGCCGGCTGGTGACGCTGGTGACTGGTGATTGGTGACTGGTGACTGGTGACTGCCGACTGCCGGCCGCTGATTGGCGGTTGGCAGTTGGCAGTTCCTGAGCGGTAGCTGTTTCCAGGTTACTGGGTCAGGCTGATACCCGTGGCTGGGCGGAAGTCACTCTTTGCATTTTCGGTAGCTTCAGTGGCCGCTATTGACAGTGTGTGGGCGTATCGGCGACGAGTAGGCTTCGTGTTTGCGCTGGCTTTTCACAAATTTCTCCGCACCTGCCACGGGTTTCCGGTCGCGGCGGCTGGATTTCTTGTGTAGTCGGGCCGCATGACAACCGCATGAAACTCCGTGTTAAAAATGTAAGCCTTCTTACAATAGGAGATATTTATCCGGACACAAGATGGGGACCCCAGATGGGTAAGGTCTCCGCAGGAATGAGAGAAGGCCACTGAGACCAGCCAGATGAGGCCTATATTTTGGAAGAGGAGGACTCAAAGAGAGAAGATTTGGGACAAGGACGCAAAAGCACCCTGCTAAGAGGATAATGAGGCTCCACCAAACATAGATGAGGCCTTCAAGAGGTGAGAGGAGGCCCATAATTTGAAAAGGAGTCACCTAGGAGAGGATAGGAGGCCCCAGAAACCAAGGGGTGCCAAAAATTGGCATGGAGGCCCCATGATTGCAAAGGAGGCCCCAATACAGGAAGTGAGGCCCCAGAAAATGAGAGGAGGCCCTAAGACGGAAGAGAAAGCCAGTGGATATGAGATAGGCTTCGCAGACGCAAAAGCAGGCGCCAAAACGGGTAAGGTTCTACCAAGATAGAAAATAATGATCCAGAGACGTGGCATGAGGCACCTAATTCGGAAAAGGACGATACAAAATTGGGAAAGAAGACCCCATAATGAACGAGGAGGCCCATAAAATAGGAGAGAAAGGTCATTGGATAAGATAGACGGCTCCCAGGCGAAAAATAAGATTGGTAAGACTAGTAAGAAGGTCTCCAGGAAATGACAAGGCCACTGAGATGAGAAAGGTTGCCTGTAATTTGCAAGAAGAGGCACCTGGGAGAGAAGAGGAGTCCACCAGGAGATATGAGGCCACCCTTAAGATGGGCAAAGCTCGAATCAAAACGCAGATCAGATGGCCCCAAGACGTGAGAGGAGGCACCTACTTTGAAAAAGAAGGCATCTAGAAGAGAAAAGGAGCCCCTACTGGAAGAAGCCCCTACTGGACTTGAGAGGAGTCCCTCAAGACGGAGAAGGAGGTTTCCAGAACCGAATGAGGCCCCGAAGACCGGAGGGAGTTCCCAGGAAATGAGAAGAGGCCCCTAAGATGGGAGTGGTAGCAGGTATGGAAGGAGGTGAGGTTTCCAAAACTGAAGATCCCCTCAAGACGGGTAGGGCTTTGCCAGGACAAAGGAGGAGCCCCACGAGGAATGGCAGGAGGCCCCTAATTTGGAAGATAATGCCCCTGGAACATGAGAGGAAGCCCCTTGCCATGATCAAGGGGCCCCAGGATGTAAGAGGAGGCCCTCCAAGGCGGGAGACGATGACCATTGAATATGGAGG
Organism: Ashinkailepas kermadecensis; assembly: GCA_034440615.1. Lineage (NCBI taxonomy): Eukaryota > Metazoa > Arthropoda > Thecostraca > Neolepadidae > Ashinkailepas > Ashinkailepas kermadecensis. The sequence goes on along the minus strand of JAOTOM010004849.1, from coordinate 460,889 downwards.
AGAGTAGGACACACGAGGACACATGAAAAAGCGGTAAAGAGGCTCCCAGAAATGAGACGAGACCCCCCCAGACGCGAGAGGAGGCCTATAATTTGCAAGAAGAAGCCCGTAAGAAATAGTATGAGTCATGCCTGGATACTTGAAAATCACGATATGAGCTGTAGGGCGGCGAGGTCGGGGGCGGGTCGGTGTGGGGGGATGGATGGGGGAGGGGTAGGATTTCTTTTGGGGGAAGGGGGAGGGGTAATAGGAGTTGGTAGGGGTATCGGTTCGGTTTAGTGGTCGGTCTGAGTGGTCGGTCTGAGTGGGCGGTCTGAATGGTGGCACTGTTGTTATGCTTCGTCTTGGTCTACTGCGGTGCGCCCTTGACTTCGGAGCGACCTGGAGAAAGTAGTTTCCGCACGGCCGCCGGCCGGCGGCCACGCTCGCTACGCTCACGGGCGCCGGGCGGCTCCCCCGGCCCGCGCCGATCCCACTTCCGGCGTGCCGCCGGCCCCCAACCGGGGCGGCCCACAGCGAGCGGTGTGGCATTGTCCATCTTGTCTTCGTCGTATTGTCATCTTGTCGGCGCCCCGTAACTCGTTATCCTAATACAAATTTATATTTAGCGAGGTCAAATCTTCTCACTTCACCCCTTCCATTCGTGAGTGAACCTGGCTTGGTCGTGGCGCCAGGGATAGAGGAACCGCATGATTGGAGAGACCTAGGAGGGGGGGTGGGTCATAAGAGTAATGGACGGACATTGGAGTTGGAAATGCGTCCGTCACCGGCCCTCGTCCAGCTTTGGGGCCCTCTTAAGTGTTAAAGTCCCCGCTTGTTTCCCTCCATATCATCCACCTGCATGCTCCCACGGGTCACCGGACTGGCAAATTGAGGGCCTAGGTAATTATCCTGGGTCAAATTTTGACAACGATGGGTTTCTGACAGCTGCATGCACACATCGGGCCCCAAACAGCCCCCACTGGTCCTTAAGCACCCTTAGCTAGTTCATGCACACTCACATGCATTCCCTTTCATTCTGAACGTTCGCTCCATTAATTACAAATGTAAATGTTTGGCCCTCGAATTTCCCTTCCAGTGGTATGTACGCATTCAGCAAGTCTTACCTTCTCTGACCGTTACTTAGGGCTTTCTAGCCCAAAGTTAAATGTTAATTACCCGTGCTTAGGTCCACAACCGTGACCGGCTGACGCGACACTGTTGGTTGGGAATGATATACTATTACTTTACTGCCTTCAAGGATCGATGACACTGGGCTGCGATATTCCGTTAGTTTCTGATGGTCTTATGCTGGGCTTGAGTAATAATGGCCGACATACCTACACTTAAATGAGTCAAATGCCTTGCCAGGACTTGCATGCTCTAGCTTGCAATCGGCGGGCACCCCCACAGGTGGTCCTGGGCCACAAATCGGTAGGGATGGCCACCTATCGTCTTTCTAACCTATCCTGCCCGGGGTGATGGTCGGGAGACCCTCAAATCCCCTACCTGTCCTATCCTTGGGGGCTTACGGAACGCCAAACTTCATCTCCCCTACCTGTGCCGTAATCGAGAGGCCCAGACCTGCTGGAATAGCTGAGACGGGGAAGGAATACCGACCTGGCCGTTTTTGGCTATTACCTAACTGTGCGCACAGATTCATCCCGACCCAAAATTGGGTGCCGCTGCCTGCGAGCTTACCCATTTGGACCCCGTCGGATCTGACCACCCTCGGGATGCCCTTCCGCGCTCTGGGATCACCAGGCTGGAGGGTTTTTGCGGCCTAGAATTTATCAAGTGAACCAGCTGCCTTGTGAATTATCCAGTCTTTTCGGCACGCTTTCCCAGGGGTTCAACCAACAGTGTTTCGTCATTTTCCCGTCTTCTATCAGCCCTCCTCCGTCTCCTCCGAAGAGAAGAGGGCGGAGGCTCACGTTTGGGCCCATGGAAGTTATCGCCCGTGGAAGGGCGGCTTGCAGGCCGTCTCCTCGCTAATTGCGTAATTTGTCTCACGTTCTTTCGTCACAGACGGTAGTCAGGTTCGCCCTGTCCTGTCTTGCCGACTAGCTTTACATTAAGTAACGGACGAACCCGGAATTAATTCCCTGCTAAATCCCTCATTCGCACCTAGTACGTTTGGCCACTTAATGGTCAGTGGTTAATGGTTCGTTCCTCAACTACATCAACTTCAGTATTTTGGACCTCCGAACGATTACCAAGCCCGCGGCATTCAAGGGTAATACATGCACTGACAGGTACAAAGCCTGAGGGCAAGTTTCCAGCGACTTCCCGGTAAACGTTGTTCCCCCATCGTTACTCAAAGCTGAGCGAGTATGTAAGTGCTGCACGTCATTTAACGCCTGGTTGCCTTTTCATTCTTGATAAATGCTTGGCTTGTGTAACATCTGCTATTTTACGTTCAGTCAAGGATGACACCAAGACCCTCATAAACACGCCGGAACCAAACACATTTGTCTGGTTGAATGTAATGCAAATTCCAACGTATATGCAGATAAGCACACTGAAATGGCGGATCTCTGATAAACAAAATGTCCCTGTCCTGCGATACTCCCATTCACTACTGACTATTCGGGTTAACGGTAATGGTCTGTTCCCTCCACAAGGGTTAATGAACCCTTGGCTTCGGCGGTACCGACCGCTCGGCTGCCTGTTTGATGGGAAACAGGTGTTTTGACGTTTGATTGGAGGGTGAGCGAGAGAGGGAGAGAGAGAGAGAGAGAGAGAGAGAGAGAGAGAGAGAGAGAGAGAGAGAGAGAGAGAGAGAGAGAGAGAGAGAGAGAGAGAGAGAGAGAGAGAGAGAGAGAGAGAGAGAGAGAGAGAGAGAGAGAGAGAGAGAGAGAGAGAGAGAGAGAGAGAGAGAGAGAGAGAGAGAGAGAGAGAGAGAGAGAGAGAGAGAGAGAGAGAGAGAAAGAAAGAGAGAGAGAGAAGAGAGAAAAGAAAAGAAAAAAAAAAAAAAAAAAAAAAAAAAAAAAAAAAAAAAAAAAAAAAGAAAAAGAGAGAGAGAGAGAGAGAGAGAGAGAGAGAGAGAGAGAGAGAGAGAGAGAGAGAGAGAGAGAGAGAGAGAGAGAGAGAGAGAGAGAGAGAGAGAGAGAGAGAGAGAGAGAGAGAGAGAGAGAGAGAGAGAGAGAGAGAGAGAGAGAGAGAGAGAGAGAGAGAGAGAAAAAAAAAAAAAAAAAAAAAAAAAAAAAAAAAAAAAAAAAGAAAAAAAAAAAAAAAAAAAGAAAAAAAAAAGAAACAAAGTGACAGTGGGGAAGAGACCGTGGGTATTCCGACCTTGACCGTAATCGCTGAGTGACGTGGGGCTCCAGCAGATCTAAGCTACTTTAATTCCCCATGGAAAGAAGGTGGTTATTTAGCATGTGGTGAGCCAGAAGACATGCCCTCTTCACTTACGTCTTCCCGGAACCAGTGGTTCCCCCCGTCACCTAAACTCTTGTCAATAATGTGCGTGCGGGTTATGTATTTCACTAATACCATTCATTTCTAAGCTATGTATACATTCATGTTTCATGCACAGCGACCTTGGACCTTGCATTTCTAGACGATAAACATTCAGGTATCCTCCATCAACCTTGAACTATGCTCCATAAGAACCTTGTTCGCCACAATTCGCTCCTCCATTTTTACCCTTCCCGGGGCAAACAGCTACCCCCGCTGGCTGGGGCCATCACATATGCAAAACGACCGGTGACGGACGGGTCACATTTTTGGGCATGATGGTTCACGGGATACATTGCCATTCCTTGCTCTAGTTCACTCACATGTCGCGCTGTCAGCTTCGTTCTCGCTGTCTGGCAGGGGTGACTGTATCGATCGAACGCGAGCGAAGTTCACCGTTTCCCCACAATCATTCCACTCAGCTCGCGAGCGACTCCCGAACGATTCCGTTGGATGTGGAGCTTCTCGGCGATTCCGTCGAATGTTCCTCCCCCGTCGCAGCCGTGGGTGGTCCGCCTCCGGCGGCTGCTTCGGGTGGTGTCTGCCTCCGACGACTGCCTTGGGTGGTCTCTCTGCGACGACTGCCTTGGGTGATGTGTCCCGACGACTCCTTGGGTGGTCCGCCTCCGGCGGCTGCCTCGCGTGGTGTGTTTCTCGACTTCCCCAGGGTGGCGCTTATAAATGGCGCGGCCGGCCCCAGATATCAGACAACGCACGTCAGGCTCTTTGTGCCCCGTGGCCTGGCTGGTGGGTGATGGTGCCCGCTGGTGACTGGTGACTGGTGACTGCCGGCCGCTGATTGACGGTTGGCAGTTCCGGCTGTCCTGAGCGGTAGCTGTTTCCAGGTTACTGGGTCAGGCTGATACCCGTGGCTGGGCGGAAGTCACTCTTTGCATTTGCGGCAGCTTCAAGTGGCCGCTATTGACAGTGTGTGTGCGTATCGGCGACGAGTAGGCTTCGTGTCTGAGTAGCTTTTCACAAATTTATCCGCACCTGCCACGGGTTTCCGGTCGCGGCGGCTGAATGTCTCGTGTAGTCGGGCCGCATGGAAACCGCATGAAACTCCGTATAAAAAATGTAAGCCGTCTTACATTCAGACTTCCCTCGAAGATCGCGTCCTCGCGATCCTGGGATAGGTTCTACCATGTTCACGCCTCATTAAATTTCTTCCTTCCCCCTTTCCCCCGATTGGTCCCCTGGGTTCCGTCGCTCATTCCTAGATCTAGAGCATACATCGCGTACACAGCCTACCCCTATTTTGGTGATGGGACCGGTCTAATTAAAGTCGCATAGCTCTGCCCCCACAACACACATGTGGCACATTATTGGTTATATGCGAAATTACATACCCTGTGTCCTGCGACAATAAGAGACACACGCGGTCATGTTGTACGAATGATACGCACAGTCTTAATTTACTCCAAGCGAACACAAACAAGGGCCGCGTAGATGGGTGGTCCATTGGTTGGTCTGGATGCATCCTGTCGGTATTCCAGAGTTCCCTCAGAGATGGTGCATGATTATCTGCAGTTCCTGCTGCAGCTTCCGGAGGGCCTCTTCGAATGTAGTAATGCTCCGGGCCATGTCCATGTCCTGAGCGTCTCGATGCGTGGTAGGCTGTTTGAGGCGCTCTGGTAGCTGGGCCCAGAATGGGAACCGCCACCGCCACCTGACCTGTCGATGCTGGCCGGTGTCATCGGCCGCGGCAATGCCTCCAGACAAGGATGCTGATTAAGATGAGTATTGCCAGTATGCGGATGGTGGCCAGGGAGGTGGGAGCGTACAGGGCGGCAACAGAGGTCCAATCGCTACCTCTGCTTGTGCTGCCCAGTTGTTCAGTCGGTCCTGGATGTTGGCCAGGGGTGTGGGGTTTAAAGTTTCAGATGGAAAGGCACTGATGAGCATGGCTAAGTTCTGATCAGGGATCGGAACTGTCATTGGGATTGGTTGGAGGACGTGAGTTGTATTTAGGCTGTGGCTGAATGATGCTAGGTCACTGACATGGAAGACTTCCACTTTGCCCATTGTGAGCTTCCGATGGCTGGCACGATGAAGTTGTCGTCCATAGCACTGCATCCGAGAGGGAGTGCTAGCACCCCAGTGCCTTGGAGAGTGATGGTCCGCCGATCGTTGTCCGAGCATCTGATGGCAAAGATATATTTACTAGGTAAGACGTATGCCCAAGAGGTTTCCGAAATGGTGAACAGGTGAGGCGAGGGTCTGGAGAGGCGACGGGTGTAGAACACATCTGTGGCTGAAATGTTATTTCTGAAAGCTCTGTACAAACAACCGTTCCGCGTTTGGGGTTATTAAAGGATTGAAGGTCTCGCAAACGGTTACTTCACTGTACTTGCCGCAGCTGGCTATTTGCTCTGTGTTCCACTTGCCACAGCTACTTCAGAGCACCTATAAATTCCTGCTGATGGTGTGTTGCTTCCGATGGGTTATTTGTCTTCTGGCGAGGTGTCATCAGCTGACCGGCACCACCGTCTGACGAGGTGTCATCAGACGCCCTGCATCACATCCTGACTCGGTGTCATCAGCTGCCCGACATTGGCACTTGGCGAGCTGGAATCCGCGACAAACATTGACACTTGGCAAGCTGGAATCAACGAGCCCCATTATTAGTCACGCCCGAGTCGGTTCGATATTTCCGCGCCCAGTCAAATGCGGGTTGTGCCGGTTTGGTAGTGGACTGCGCTCTCAGCGTTATCCCCATCTCCATGAGCAGCACTCGTCGTAGCACCTGCCTCTGGGGACAGCGTCCATGGGAGCACTTCCCTCTGGGAACAATGCTCAGTGCTCAAAGTAGCTCCACTCTCTGTGTGAACTAAACCGAGGTGATCTTGGCATGGAACATCCGCGTAATAGCCGTCTGCTGGGGTGTCGTGATGGCTTCAGATGCCTGGACTTACGAAGTGGCCAGAGACAGTTCCCCGAGTGATGATTTGATGATGTTTGATGTTGAAGGTGATGCCACGGCTGGTGCATGCATAGCATCCTCTGATTGGTGTCGGTTGCTCTACCGGTCCGCCTGATGTGGCCGTCGGTGTGTCGGTGTCGCCGAGGAAAATCGTCAGATGTCTCGCCGGTTGAATATTTTGGTCCTAAGAACACTCCTTCGGTCGTCGGCTGACGTCTAGAGACTATAGCTGAAATTCCGTCGGTGATCGCCCTGGGCCGAACGCCGATGGGGTCGCTACTGTGTCCAGATATCCCTAGGCGGATGTGATGGCGTCGCATGCCGGGCCGCCATATTTTGAAATGTGATAGCCGGTGCCATGATGTCCCCTGACGTAATGACGTCCGACGAGTCCATTGGTAGAATTTGGGGTGCAGCAGAGGCCACTCGGTGCTTCCGTTGGTGTGGTTATGATGTCCGTTGACTGGTTGGTGTCCCGATTTGAGATGCGAGAGCCGGTGTCGTGAGGTCCCTGATGTGATGACGTCGGACGGTGCTGCAGAGCCCACTCGGTGCTACCGCTGATGTGCTGATGTCCGTTGGTAGAATTGGGTGCAGCAGATCCCACTCGGCGCTTCCGTTGGTGTGCTTATGATGTCCGTTGACTGGTTGGTCTCCAGATTTTTAGATGCGAGAGCCGGCGTCATGAGGTCCCTGATGTGATGACGTCGGACGGTGCTGCAGAGCCCACTCGGTGCTACCGCTGATGTGCTGATGTCCGTTGGTAGAATTGGGTGCAGCAGATCCCACTCGGCGCTTCCGTTGGTGTGCTTATGATGTCCGTTGACTGGTTGGTCTCCAGATTTTTAGATTCGAGAGCCGGCGTCATGAGGTCCCTGATGTGATGACGTCGGACGAGTCCGTTGGTAGAGTTCGTGCTGCAGCACTCGCGGTCCCTGCTGCCGCAGCTCTGAAGATCACTGGACTAACTAAGGACAGCACTGGGCGCCGCATGCTGACGGCAGCCGCTGGACTAAGCTAGCAATAACAGCCGAGTGTTGCCACTTCTTGACACTAGGTGGCGCAGCGAGCGGCGGCCACTTCTTCTCGATAGATGTCGCGGCGGGCGGCTGCCCGGCCGACGCGGTGCTGAGCGCCCCATCGGCCTACGAGTGATGGCCGGCCGCTGGATCACCGAACGACCAACAGCATGCAGCTGAGCTGCCAGCTGACCGCGCCGCGCGTCAGCTGATTGCTGCCGGGCCGTGTGGTGCAGCATCAGGTGCCAGGCAGCGGCGCAGGACGTCACTCGAGAGATTGGCTCGGAGCAGACGTTTGCCGACCGTCTGTAGTGGAAGGTGAAGTGGCCGCGGAACGGGCAGGGTACCGGCAGTGCGTGACGGCCCACGCGGATCATGGTGTGCAGAGACTCGTCGCCGCCGATCATGACGCACATGTCGCGCAGCACGCGGCGGCGGTGGCAGAAGCGCGATTCCTTGAACTCTATGATGTTGGTGTGCCGTAGGAAGAGCACCACACAAGCGTAACATTTCCCCCCAGAGTTGTCCTTCTCGAAGAGGTACATGAAGCCGTCATTTTCGATACAGCGCCTTTTGGAGCCGAGCCGGGTCTCTGTGATGTTGAAGACGGTCTCCTTCCAGTACCGCTGGCCCATCCACTCCGGCGGGAACCGACACTCGTCTGCGCTGGCGAGGGACGGTGACATGACGGTCAGAGCCAGGGTCAAAGCCAGCAAACGTCGCGTGGGACCCATCTGGGTCGCCATTGAGGGCGCGTCCGATAATCATCCACGTCAACGGCGGCCCGTGTGACTGCAAGGTCACTGTCCTGTCCAAAATGGGACCACTGTCCTGTCCGAAATGGGACCACTGTCCTGTCCCAATGAATCACTGTCTTGTCCCAATGAGACCACTGTCCTGCCCCCAATGAGACCACTGTCCTCTCCGCTTCTCCCTCCTGGCAGCCACTATCACCGCACTCGGTAATCGCCTTCCCCGCTTGCCACACAGTGTCCACCTGGCACCGTTCCGAGGCTTGATCGTGACGGACACGCGCCTTTGATCGCCTGACGTGCCACAATGAATCAAGTGGCTTCGAAGTGTCGCTGCTTCCATCTGACAAGCGTAATCCAAAGCACACAGCCAATGTCGGTCACGTGCCGACACGTGATTGAGGTCACCCTGCCGTGGTGTTAATTCCTACGTATTTTACTTCACTACTCGCCGTTTTCAATCGATATTATTGTTCTTCAGGTTGTTGCTCTCACTCGTCTGGGCCACTACTCCTCACTTCGGCCCCTGTGTGACACAGCATCGACGTGGCTTCTGTTGATCACTTCACTTCCTCATCGGCGGCGAATATCGCACATGATTTTCACTCCGCATTGTCAGAGTTTTAATTTCGCTGGGGTTTTGTGCACTCCGTATTGTTGCTCTGGCTGTCAAGTGTGTTGGTGTAGCACTCCCACCAGCGGGTCACACCAGCGCATCACTTCCCACGTGTCCCCCAAAACAGTGGACACTGGCGACTCCTAAAACGTCTCCACGCTGGCGTATTCTCACAGTCGGCGCTGGAGTCTTCTAAAGCGTATCCGCGCTGGCGTCTCCTCAGTCAGCGCAGGAGTCTCCTGAAGCGTCTCCGCGCTGTGGTCTCCTTACAGTCAGTGTTGGAGTCTTCTGAAGCGTCTCCACGCTGGCGTCTCCTCAGTCAGCGCTGGCGTCTCTTCACACTCGGTGCTGAAGTCTCCTCACACTCGGCGCTGGAGTCTCCTCACACTCGGCGCTCACCGGCTTGTCTCCTAATGCACACCTAAAACTTGATCTTTGCCAACAGATTAATCACTTTATGTGTATCCGAGGGCTTCCTCCCGACGTCCACAACGTTCCTCTTGGCTCGTACCTGCAATTATTCCTTGCCAACACGCTAACACTCTAATGCACTTCCCTGAATTTGCCCTTGGGGCTCTTCATAGCCCACACATTTGTCATTTACTCACGTCTGGGGCACATATTCTCCACAAGGCTCCCATTCTGAATTTACTTGTGAGGCTCATATTTTCCCAAGGCTCCGAATTTACTTTTGGGGCTCAGATATTCCTCAAGGCTTCCCCTTTATTTTACACCGAGGACATTCCTTACCGGGCCTCCTTCAAATTTCGGACTCTTCCTAGTCTCCCTACCTTTCTTTGATTCAGACTTGGGGCTCTCCCTAGTCCCCAGACTTCCCTCTTGATCATCACTGGTGATCTTCCTAGCCCGCAGACTCCCCTCTTGATCCACACTGGGGATCTTCCTAGTCCGCAGACTCCCCTCTTGATCCACACTGGGATCTTCCTAGCCCGCAGACTCCCCTCTTGATCCACACTGGGGATCTTCCTAGTCCGCAGACTCCCCTCTTGATCCACACTGGGGATCTTCCTAGTCCGCAGACTCCCCTCTTGATCCACACTGGGGATCTTCCTAGCCCGCAGACTCCCCTCTTGATCCACAATGGGGATCTTCCTAGTCCGCAGACTTCCCTCTTGATCCACACTGGGGATCTTCCTAGCCCGCAGACTCCCCTCTTGCTCCACACTGGGGATCTTCCTAGTGGGCAGACTTCCCTCTTGATCTACACTGGGGGTTTTCTTAGTTCCCTGGACATCCTTCTACCTTGGGTTCGGCGGTCTGTGCTGGTTCCATTGGCTTCATGGTGAGTGAAGAGACTTGTCACCCGACGTTGGGCGCCAGTGCAGGGCGGCGAGGTCGGGGGCGGGGTCGGTGTGGGGGGATGGATGGGGGAGGGGTAGGATTTTTTTTTGGGGGGAAGGGGGAGGGGTAATAGGAGTTGGTAGGGGTGTCGGTTCGGTTTAGTGGTCGGTCTGAGTGGTCGGTCTGAATGGTGGCACTGTTGTTATGTTTCGTCTTGGTCTACTGCGATGCGACCTTGACTTCGGAGCGACCTTGAGAAAGTAGTTTCCGCACGGCCGCCGGCCGGCGGCCACGCTCGCTACGCTCACGGGCGCCGGGCGGCTCCCCCGGCCCGTGCCGATCCCGCTTCCGGCGTGCCGCCGGCCCCCAGCCGGGGCGGCCCACAGCGAGCGGTGTGCCATTGTCCATCTTGTCTTCGTCGTATTGTCATCTTGTCGGCGCCCCGTAACTCGTTATCCTAACACAAATTTATATTTAGCGAGGTCAAATCTTCTCACTTCACCCCTTCCATTCGTGAGTGAACCTAGCTTGGTCGTGGCGCCAGGGATAGAGGAACCGCATGATTGGAGAGACCTAGGAGGGGGGGGTCATAAGAGTAATGGACGGATATTGGAGTTGGAAATGCGTCCGTCACCGGCCCTCGTCCAGCTTCGTGGCCCTCTTAAATGTTAAAGTCCCCGCTTGTTTCCCTCCATGTCATCCACCTGCATGCTCCCACGGGTCACCGGACTGGCAAATTGAGGGCCTAGGTAATTATCCTGGGTCAAATTTTGACAACAATGGGTTTCTGACAGCTGCATGCACACATCGCGCCCCAAACAGCCCCCACTGGTCCTTAAGTACCCTTAGCTAGTTCATACACACTCACATGCATTCCCTTTCATTCTGAACGTTCGCTCCATTAATTACAAATGTAAATGTTTGGCCCTCGAATTTCCCTTCCAGTGGTATGTGCGCATTCAGCAAGTCTTACTTTCTCTGACCGTTACTTAGGGCTTTCTAGCCCAAAGTTAAATGTTAATTACCCGTGCTTAGGTCCACAACCGTGACCGGCTGACGCGACACTGTTGGTTGGGAATGATATACTATTACTTTACTGCCTTCAAGGCTCCATGACACTGGGCTGCGATATTCCGTTAGTTTCTGATGGTCTTATACTGGGCGTGAGTAATAATGGCCGACATACCTACACTTAAATGAGTCAAATGCCTTGCCAGGACTTGCATGCTCTAACTTGCAATCGGCGGGCACTCCCACAGGTGGTCCTGGGCCACAAATCGGTCGGGATGGCCACCTATCGTCTTTCTAACCTATCCTGCCCGGGGTCATGGTCGGGAGACCCTCAAATCCCCTGCCTGTCCTATCCTTGGGGGCTTACGGAACGCCAAACTTCATCTCCCCTGCCTGTGCCGTAATCGAGAGGCCCAGACCTGCTGGAATAGCTGAGACGGGGAAGGAATACCGACCTGGCCGTTTTTGGCTATTACCTAATTGTGCGCACAGATTCATCCCGACCCAAAATTGGGTGCCGCTGTCTGCGAGCTTACCCATTTGGACCCCGTCGGATCTGACCACCCTCGGGATGCCCTTCCGCGCTCTGGGATCACCAGGCCGGAGGGTTTTTGCGGCATAGAATTTCTCAAGTGAACCAGCTGCCTTGTGAATTATCCAGTCTTTTCGGCACGCTTTCCCAGGGGTCCAACCAACAATGTTTCGTCATTTTCCCGTCTTCTATCAGCCCTCCTCCGTCTCCTCCGAAGAGAAGAGGGCGGAGGCTCACGTTTGGGCCCATGAAGTTATCGCCCGTGGAAGGGCGGCTTGCAGGCCGTCTCCTCGCTAATTACGCAATTAGTGGCATTCCTAACCTATCTAGTCCGGAAGCAGAGTCGTCGCTGGACGGCTCCGATCGCCTCAGGTAGCCAACATGACCCATAGCACGTGATAAGAGCGTCCGCCATTGCGGTGGATAGCGGCTGCACTAGTCACGCGACACGCGACTTGATATAATTGCATATTCTCGAACAATGTTGGCCAAATGGTATTATTATATCTAAGATTTCTACAACACAGCGTAAGGTTCTAAAGATTTGGATTTTCGCTCACTAGGGGAATCCTAAATCCCACTAGATTATTCACGGCCATAATACAATCACACACGATACATCAAACACTCACAATTTTTTTAATAGTGTTTTTAACTGCTTTCCTATTGTCAACCTAATGTCCTGCGCGGGTTAGTCTAAGGGGTCTTTAAGGGTACCGATGGTCCTAGTCCATGATATAAAAATAAACAATATCTCAAATACACGACACATACACTATTCACTGGTTACACGAAGGTCGCGACACTCACTGGCACACGCATAATCACTTTCGCTATATTAAGTTCAGTCCGGATCCGGAGTTGAGCATGGACGACCACTGACCATACTGGCAAAACTCCGAAGTGCGGCATTTACCGCACTCTCACTAGTCAGGCTCACTGTCCTCCTCGTTCTGGCGCTCTGCCAGGTACTCGTGAAAACGCAGCACACGTTTGTGAATGTCCGCCAGCATTGCTGCTGTGTCAGGTATGCCACCAGCCGTGCTTTCGGCGGCAGCGGTTGCTCTGACAGAGGCGGCACTCGAGTCATCAGCGGCGGCCTCAGCGGTGCGCATGGCGTCGTCAGTGGTGACGCTCACGGCGTCCTCAGTGACGCCCTCAGCGCTCGGCTGCGCCACTTCAGTATTCGGGTCCTCGGTTCCCGACCTGTTTCTGCGCCGCTCCATATCCGCGCGAAACCGTGCATTGCGGTTCCTCATACAATGCATCACTCGTCTCGTGTGGGAGAATGGCACGGCTATTGGCTGCGAGGGCGTCAGGCTGGCTGTCAGCCCGCCTGTAGCAGCTACCGGTGAGTTACCCGACAGCTCAAGTTCATCGGTGCCAGCAGTGTCGCCAGGCAACATGCCTCGGCGGCGGCGGTGGCCCTGGCAGAGGCGCCCATGTCCTGGACGGTGTCCTCAGTGGTGGCGCTCACGGCTTCCGCAGCGCCGGTTCCTCGTCGGTGCCCGCTGGCACCGCTCCAATGGACCAGTCAGCAGACTGGCTGCGGGCGGCTCACCTCGCAGGGCCGGTAACGTAGTGCTGTAGGTCATGGTCACAAACGTCATACCACTCCGGGGTGGCGCTCGCGTCCGAGGCCACGTAACGCGGCCGCAGGCGTCGCGTTGATCGTCATGCTGTCGAAAGCTGAACCGACTCGTTCAGCTCGTGGTCAGGCCAAGCACTTGCTGATCTGACAATCAGTTGCAGACATCTTGTCTTCACCGGGCAGAACTGAAGGTGGGTGGGATTGTAGGTTGCTGCGGGTTCTAGGTACAGAGATGCGGTACTCGGTTCAAAGGTACGGAAGTAAAGGTCCGGCGTTGGATTTTAACCACCAAATATATTTGTATAACAGTTCACAATGTATCGCACAAGACATCTGCTGAGGTGACGTCACAGCGTCCCACTTGATATCCACATGTCAGTAACTGACAATCATTTAAAGATGACGCGACTCGCGTCACCGAATGTGGCGTCACTGCGCCTGAAAATACAACGTCATAACTACGTAAAGTGACTCACAGGTCCACATCCAACATCATCGGCTATTCCTCTTTGGTACGGTGGACCGGCGGTACGATGAGGCAGCCCATCACTACCTCATTTGACCTTAAAGATCTAGGGTCATGCATTATGTACTGAAGCGAGCTCACTACATCAATAATCTACCTTCCAAATTGTGTGCTTATGGTTTCAGTAGTTCCCGAAATCTTAGGGGGAATGGGACCAAATCATCCCCCTCTTGTGCGTGTTATGTCAGAGGCCCTCCGGCGCTCGTGTTAATCGACGTATCCACGTAGGTACCTAGGTACCTAGCAGTAGCGGATACGAGGGGGCACTGGGAAATGTGCCCCCATGGGAATGCAGCATGTTTCCCCGCGGGGGAACATGCTGATATTAGCGCCGCCCTGGAAACATACGGGACATTGAAGCAGCCGCATTCCTCTGAAATTTCGACTAGTGATTGGCCCACGAGTTCACCTTCCACCGATTTCCGTCTTGAAGGACCTGTATTACAACCCTGTACCTGGCGAGTATTGGTAGAGTACAGTGGTGATGTGAGGTAAACTGATAAGGGCGATAATGGCATGCAGTTGTCAGCTGATATTAGAGGTTTTTAGCATTATAGGCTCTGAGCATTATAGATTCTGTGCATTATAGGCTTCCAGCATTAGTGGTTTTGAAGCGTTAGATGCTTCGAGAGTTTTACTTTCTGAATATTAGTTGAAACGAAGCATTATAGGAATTGAGCATTATATGTTTTGAAAGTTCCCACAGGACGTAGTATTAGAGGCTTTGAAGTGTTATAGCATTCGGATATTTGATATTCTGAACAACTATATGTTCCAAGCATTTTATGGTTTGAGGAATTATAGGCTTTGAGTATTATAGGTATTGAAAATTCCCCCAAGACGACGATTTATAGGCTCTGAAGCATTATAGGTTTTGAGTATCATGGGTTCTGGAGCATTATCGGTTTTGGACATTAGAGGTTCTCATATAGACCCGTCAAATCTTGAGCAGGACATACATTTTTAAACGAAAGATATGTGGACGACGCCGATTAATTGCTAAATACCTATAATATTAGGCTTCAAAATAGGGTGGATGATTCTTTTTAGACTGCAAGATCTTGCTTTTGAGTTCTAAGTAGTGGTGTATGGGGTGAGATTTATGCTAAGTAGGTGTGAACTATACAGGCCCCTTAAAAATAAAGGAGGCATGGATGGAGTCTGAAAATTATTGGTAGGGCACTCAAGCCACATGTGTTACATGGGATCGGGCGAATAGGACTATATGTAAGGTAGCTAGACATTGATGAGTAGATAGACATTATAAAATGTTGGAAGATTTTTCATGGCCATTCTGCCATTAAGATCCCTGACATGTTTGTGCTGGCACCATTGGTGAACACACGTGGACACTCACTGAAATTGGCTCACAGGCGTGCATCAGTGGATTATAGGAAGATATTTTTTAGCCTCAGATGCTGTGCAACTTGGAACTCATTGCCTGATGATGTAGTAGCCTTAACGGACCTTGGTGCATTTAAAGCTGCATTGCACTCAAATCTCTGCACATTGTTATATGAATATACTGAATAGATTAACCATGATAATATACTAAGCAAACTTGAAGAGTAGCTATACTTCTCTATATTCAGAATATAGAGATCTCTATATATCTCTACATTCAATCTCTGTATTCAATCTCTATATTCAATCTCTGTATTAAATCTCTATATTCAATCTCTGTATTCTCTTTTTCAGAAATCTTGACTGACAACAAAATATTAGCAGATGTAGTGGCTACTCTAAGCATACAAATTCTGCTTAAGGTACACTTTCCAGTTCCTGTGTCTTGCACTGACTATCGGATAACCATATTTTCTTTAATCTAGGGGACTGGCATACCTGCAGATACGGGCTCCCCTCATCGGGCATGGAACTCATCTCTGGGTGAGTGATGCTTGAGTATATGGGGAGCCAACCAGGTGAGAGAACTAGGTGAGAGTGTGTGGTATGTTGGTAGATGGATTCTTTGAACTTATGGATATGGGTGCCAAATGGCCCTGTAGTCAGCACACCCTTAAACCCAAATAATAAGTCAATCAAAGAAATTAGGGATGTAGTGCTGGTTGTTCTGAGTGTCTTTGCCAGGGTTATGGTATTGTAAGAAGGCTTACATTTTTAACACGGAGTTTCATGCGGTTGTCATGCGGCCCGACTACACAAGAAATCCAGCCGCCGCGACCGGAAACCCGTGGCAGGTGCAGATACATTTGTGAAAAGCCAGCGCAAACACGAAGCCTACTCGTCGCCGATACGCCCACACACTGTCAATAGCGGCCACTGAAGCTACCGAAAATGCAAAGAGTGACTTCCGCCCAGCCACGGGTATCAGCCTGACCCAGTAACCTGGAAACAGCTACCGCTCAGGAACTGCCAACTGCCAACCGCCAATCAGCGGCCGGCAGTCGGCAGTCACCAGTCACCAGTCACCAATCACCAGTCACCAGCGTCACCAGCCGGCACCATCAGCCACCAGCCAGGCCACGGGACACAAAGAGCCTGACGTGCGTTGTCTGATAACAGGCGCATTTATAAGCGCCACCCCGGGAGAGTCAAGGACATCACCCAAGGCAGTCGTCGGAGGAGGACATCACCCAAGGCAGCCGCCGGAGGCGGACCACCCACGGCTGCGACGGAGGAGGAACATTGGACGGAATCGCCGAGAAGCTCGCACATCCAGCAGAATCGTCCGGGAGTCGCTCGCGAGCTGAGTGGAGTGATTGTGAAACGGTGAACTGCGCTCGCTTTCGTCGACACGGCAACTACTGAAAGACTCTGCGGAAAGCGAGTGAATACCACATGTGAGTGAACTGGAGCAAGGAGTGGCAATGTCCCTGTGAACTGTCATGAAACCCATGTGACCCGTCCGCCACCGGCCCTTGTAATGCATATGTGATGGCCCCAGCCAGCGGTGGGATGTGGGTAACCGTCTGCCCCGGGAAGGGTAAAATGGAGGAGCGAATTGTGGCAAATAAGGTTCTTGTGGAGCATAGTTTTCAGGGTTGGTGGAGGATACCTGAATGTTATATCGTTTAGACATGCATGGTGTTTAAGGTTGGTGTGGATGATACGCGAATGTTTTGTTTATATACATGAATGCTTATACTTTGAATGGAAGGAAAAGAATACATAGCCACGCACACACATTACTGATAAGAATTTAAATGACGGAGGAGCCGGTTTAAGTGACTGAGGAGCCACGTGGTTCCGGGAAGACGTCAATGAAGAGTGCAGGCCTTCTGGCTCACTGCAGTCAAATAAACCCCTTTTTTCCATGGGAGAATGAAAGTAACGTAGATCCGCTGGGACCCCACGTTACTCAGCGGATAAAATGCGCAAACAGACAAGGTGGGAATACCTCTTTCCCCACTGTCTCTCTGCCCTTCTGTTCTCCGTCTTTCTCTCTTTCTCTCTCTCTTGTTATCTCTCTCTCTCTCTTTCTCTCTCTCTCTCTCTCTCTCTCTCTCTCTCACTCCCTATCTCTCTCTCTCTCTCTCTCTCTCTCTCTCTCTCTCTCTCTCTCTCTCTCTCTCTCTCTCTCTCTCTCTCTCTCTCTCTCTCTCTCTCTCTCTCTCTCTCTCTCTCTCTCTCTCTCTCTCTCTCTCTATCTCTATCTCTCTCTATATATATATATATATATATATATATATATATATATATATATATATATATATATATATATATATATATATATATATATATATATATATATATATATATATATATATATATATATATATATATATATATATATATATATAATATATATATAATATATATATATATCTATCTCTCTCTCTCTCTCTCTCTCTCTCTCTCTCTCTCTCTCTCTCTCTCTCTCTCTCTCTCTCTCTCTCTCTCTCTCTCTCCCCCTCTCTCCCCCTCCCTCCCCACTCCAATCACACGTCAACACCTGTTCCCCAGCACACAGGCAGCCGAGCGGTCGGTGCCACTAAGCCAAGGGTTCATTAACCCTTGTGGAGGAAACAGACCATTACCGTTAACCCAAATAGTCAGTAGTGAACGGGAGTATCGCATGACATGGACATTTGTTTATCAGAGATCTGCCATTCCAGTGCGTTTGAGCGTACGAGAGTAACCGCACAAGATTCATTCATGGCATTTATCAAGAATGAAATAGCAACCAGGCGTTAAATGACGTGCAGCCCTTCCATACTCACTCAGCTTTGAGTCACGAACATTCATCCTCCCATGCTCACTAAACTTCCGGGCACTTCCGACGTAGAGACCAGCGCAACGTGACAGTGCAAGCAATTATTCACATAAGGGTAAGCTTTAAACGGGCCTGGAAAAAGCGAATTACAGGGGTCAGGTTATCATTCTTCCTTCACGCAGAAAAGGATCACGGGTTCCATTACAGGCGGCGACCCGCTTGGTCTCATGGGAGCGAAGAATAAACACGGGTCCAGGGCAGCTAAATGATTGGGGGAGGGGGCACACTACACGACTTGAGCCGACTTTTCCTGGGTCAGGAAACAGGGAAAAGGGGCTTTCGTCCATAAACATATCAGGCAGTACTCGAGCGTCACTATGAAGGAGGAAGAGGACTGGGTCGTCCCAGCATATAATAATTATCTCTCTCTCCTTTTTTTTTCTCTCTCTCTCTCTCTCTCTCTCTTTCACTCTCTCTCGCTCTCTCTACCTCGCTCGCCACTCACCCGCCTAACACCTGCTTCCCAAATCAACATGTCGCCCGGCCGAAGGCGTCGAGTCGAGGGTTCTTGGCCTTGGAAGTGCTGCGGCAAATACTTTCCGGACACTGGGTCACTAAACCATCACACCCCGCGTCTACGAGACTTCCACCTGCTAAAATGGTGCGGGTAATAGTACCGAACAACTGAACCCAGGAAGCGGATTACATATGGGACCGGGGATAACATCTATAATGGAATGAAATGGACTTGAGACTCAAGTTAATTATAGAGGACCCCGTGGTCCGTGGTGTGCGTTTTATGTCACGCCGAGATATGCTGGAGACCAGACTCGTACAAGTAAATTATTGCAGGGGGAAATGTCACAAAGCCGTCACAATGGGAAATAACGTTACCGTCAAATCGCTGGAAACTCGCCCTCAGGCTTTGTACTTATCAGCGCATATATTACCCTTGAATGCCGCGGGCCTGGTAAATACTCGGAGGTCCAAAATACTTAAGTCGATGCAGTTGAGGAACGAACCATTAACCACTGACCATTAAGTGGCCAACGTACTAGGTGCGAATGAGGGATTTAGCAGGGAAAAATTCCGAGTTCGTCCGTTACTTAAATGCAAAAGCTAGCCGGCAAGACAGGACAGGACAAACCCGACTACCGTCTGTGACGGAAAAACGTGAGACATATTACGCAATAAGCGAGGAGACGGCCTGCAAGCCGCCCTTCCACGGGCGATAACTTCCATGGGCCCAAACGTGAGCCTCCACCCTCTTCTCTTCGGAGGAGACGGAGGAGGGCTGATAGAAGACGGGAAAATGACGAAACACTGTTGGTTGAACCCCTGGGAAAGCATGCCGGAAAGACTGGATAATTAACAAGGCAGCTGGTTCACTTGAGAAATTCTAGGCCGCAAAAACCCTCCGGCCTGGTGATCCCAGAGCGCGGAAGGGCATCCCGAGGGTGGTCAGATCCGACGGGATCCATTGCGTAAGCTCGCAGGCAGCGGCACTCAATTTTGGGTAGGGATGAATCTGTGCGCACAGTTAGGTAAAAGCCCAAAACGGCTGGTCGGTATTCCTTTCCCGTCTCAGCTATTCCAGCAGGCCTGGGCCTCTCGATTACGGCACAGGCAGGGGAGATGAAGTTTGGCGTTCCGTAAGCCCCCCAAAGATAGGACAGGCAGGGGATTTGAGGGTCTCCCGACCATGACACCGGGGGCAGGATAGGTTAGAAAGACGATAGGGGGTCATCCCGACCGATTTGTGGCCCAGGACCACCTGTGGGGGTGCCCGCCGATTGCAAGTTAGAGCAATGCAAGGCCTGGCAAGGCATTTGACTCATTTAAGCGTAGGTGTGTCGGCCATTATTACTGAAGCCCAGCATAAGACCATCAGAAACTAACGGAATATCGCAGCCCAGTGTCATCGAGCCTTGAAGGCAGTAAAGTAATAGTATATCATTCCCAACCAACAGTGTCTCGTCAGCCGGTCACAGTTATGGACCTAAGCACGGGTAATTAACATTTAACTTTGGGCTAGAAAGCCCTAAGCAACGGTCAGAGAAAGTAAGACTTGCTGAATGCGCACATACCACTGGAAGGGAAAATTCGAGGGCCAAACTTTACATTTGTCATTAATGGAGCGAACGTTCAGAATGAAAGGGAATGCATGTGAGTGTGCATGAACTAGCTAAGGGTATCTAAGGACCAGTGGGGGCTGTTTGGGGCCCGATGTGTGCATGCAGCTGTCAGAAACCCATCGTTGTCAAAATTTGACCCAGAATAATTACCTAGGCCCTCAATTTGCCAGTCCGGTGACCCGTGTGAGCATGCAGGTGGATGACATGGAGGGAAACAAGCGGGGACGTTAACACTTAAGAGGGCCCTGAAGCTGGACGAGGGCCGGTGACGGACGCATTTCCAACTCCAATGTCCGTCCATTACTCTTGTGACTCCCCCCCCCTTCCTAGGTCTCTCCAATCATGCGGTTCCTCTATCCCTGGCGCCACGACCAAGCCAGGTTCACTCACGGATGGAAGTGGTGAAGAGAGAAGACTTGACCTCGCTATTATAAATTTGTGTTAGGATAACGAGTTACGGGGCGCCGACAAGATGACTATACGAAGACACATATGATGACAGCACAAACTACACCGTGGACTCGCAGGTCACCGCTCACTGTGGGCCGCCCCGGTTGGGGGCCGGCGGCACGCCGGAAGCGGGATC
This sequence comes from Ashinkailepas kermadecensis, assembly GCA_034440615.1. Classification (NCBI taxonomy): domain Eukaryota; kingdom Metazoa; phylum Arthropoda; class Thecostraca; family Neolepadidae; genus Ashinkailepas; species Ashinkailepas kermadecensis. The sequence continues at coordinate 440,284 of JAOTOM010004849.1, read as the reverse complement.
GGCACGGGCCGGGGAGCCGCCCGGCGCCCGTGAGCGTAGTAAAACATGGCCGCCGGCCGGCGGCCGTGCGGAAACTATTTCTCAAGGTCGCTCCGAAGTCAAGGGCGCACCGCAGTAGACCAAGACGAAACAAAACTAAGACCGACCACTCAGACCGACAACAACAGACAGACCACTGAAGACTGACACAAGGACTAACCCCAAACCCCCTTACCCCCCCCCTACCAACCCCACCCCCACCTACCCCTCCCCCATCCATCCCCCACACCGACCCCGCCCCCGACCTCGCCGCCCTACAGTATCTTCCCTTTACGGGCTTAACCTGGATCGGCCCTCGTGGCTCTTATTAAGTCTGACCACTTTATGACTTGATGACTTAGGCTTGTGCTTTCTGTCTGTCAGGTTAATATTTGCTTTATTTTGGTGCTTCTATTGTTGAAGAATAGGTTGATGTACAGCCCTTTCCAGTCCAGACAGACGACGTGACCACGTCACGTCGATTGTTGAAGGTTTCATGAAATTCGGTTGCGTACTTTCGGAGCATGGGCGGCGCAACAACCCTTAAAAGGAGTTTTATGCACTTTTGATGACCTTGACTTAAGGCCAAGGTCACCATATTGAAAAGTCCGAAGTATATCGTCCACGTCGCGTCGATTGGTGAAGGTTTAATGTAATTCGGTTGCGTACTTTCGGAGCATGGGCGGCGCAACAACCCTTAAAAGGAGTTGTATGCACTTTTGATGACCTTGACCTAAGGCCAAGGTCACCATATTGAAAAGTCCCAAGTATATCGACCATGTCGCGTCGATTGGTGAAGGTTTCATGAAATTCAGTTACGTACTTTCTGAGCATGGGCGGCGCAACAACCCTTAAAAAGAGTTTTATAAATTTTTGATGACCTTCACCTTAGGTCAAGGTCACCATATTGCAACGTTTCGAGTATATCGGCCATTCCACGTCGATTAGTGAATGTTTCATCAAATTTGGTTTAGTACTTTCGGAGTATAGGCGTGGCAAATAGCCTCAAAAACGATTTTGTGTATTTTGGTGACCTTGACCTAAAGTCAAGGTCACTATATTCAAAGCCCTACGCATATCGATCACGTCACGTCGATTGGCGAAGGTTTTATGAAATTATATTTAGTAGTTTCGGAGTATGGGCGTGGTAAAAAGTCTTAAAATGTGCTTTTTTGGTGACCTTGACCTAAAGCCAAGGTCACCATATTCAAAAGTCCCAAGTATATCGACCATGTCACGTCGATTGGTGAAGGTTTCATGAAATTCGGTTCAGTAGTTTAGGAGCATGGGCACCGCAATTATTGCCAATAAAGATGTACTTATTTTGCGACCTAGGTCAAGGTCAAGGTCACCATATTGCAAAGTCCAAAGTAAATCGACTATGCTGCATCGATTGGTGATGGTTTCATGAAATTCAGTCGAGTCCTTTAGGAGCATGGGCACCGGAACATTTTCAAAATGGGTTCAAAATGGCCGCTCCAAGTTTAAGGGGTAATTTAATAGCTTTACGTATCGGTGAGAGTCACCATATTCAAAAGTCCCACGGAAATCGACCCCTTTGCATCGATTGGTCAAGGTTTGATGAAATTCGGTTCTGTAATTTCGGAGCATGGGCACGGCAACAACCCTGGGCAACAGAGTAGACCCACCCGTGCGGTAGCTGAGTTGCGTTCGTATTACGTGGGAAATTGGCTGCGTAGGTAGGTATGCGCTCTTAGCGGAGGGTGAAGTGTGAGGTATTTTTGTTTGTTTTTCATGTGGCTAGCCTTGTACTGAGACCAACAGTGAAAGGAAAACGCATATCTCCTGTGAGTTATAAGAAACGAAACAGTGCCGATTATTACGGGTCACTGCCGGGCGGTGCCATCCATTGTTCACTTCTTTGTTTGTATGTTTTGGCATTTGATTTGACCCAAAATGAGAATGATATTACTTATGCATATTATGTAGGTACTGATTTAGGTTTTTCCGGTCGGTTACTGGTAAACAGATTCCATGCATAAAAAATAATGTCCATGAAAATGTACTCCGGAAGAAATCGGTATGCACTCCGACTCCCAACCCGGAAAGTAAGTTTCCCACTCTGGTATGTAGTCAACTACATTCACAAGCATTGCATTTAAAAAATTCGAGGAATTCAAAAATTACCTTGAAGAACAAATTGACTGCCTAATCTACCCCTTTGCTTGCTTTATGGAGGTAAAATGTGCACAAACTTTGCTTCCTGAATACCTTAAAGCACAATACTACCCACCATTCAACATACATATGATAAAAATGAAAGAATATCTTCTTTCTTGATCCTATCTTCTTTCTTAATATTACAGATGCCAAACATCCAGAAACAGCTATTTTACTAATCCTGACACTGCTCCATGGGTGGAGTTTCAATAACAGTTGGTGCTTCAGTGCCACATATATATAAATGGCTGAACAACACCTAGCTTTCACAGTCAATATTGGTGTCTATGGAGATGCATGGAAAAGCACCACCTACAATTTTTGCATGACACCAGGAAATGCCACTTCTTGGTGCCCTGCACAAAATCATACAAAACCCATCTCTCAACAGCGCATAATTACGCACCATTGCGCCAAGATGAGCCTTCTCAATCTTGCGGCCGCTGCGGTCGGTAGTACAGCGCATGGTACATCGACCGCACATCCTCAAGAAGGTTTCGTAGGTATATTTACTAAGAGGGGCAGTGAGTTAGGAATATTTAATAAACTTCTGGAACTTTAGTAGGTATAATTACTAAACTTGCATATGGAGGTATATAAAGACAAAGACATAAAAGATCAGTGCAACTATGAGTCACAAGGGCCCTTCTTGGTTGCACTCTGTACACTGAACCAGTTGTCCATCAAATGTGTTGATCAACTCTCCCTGGAATACAGAAAAACAAGCCCCCTATTCTTATAATGATTGTCTATGCTGTTCTTAAAGATGTTCAGTGTGTTGCTACTGACAATGGTTTCTGGCAGCTGGTTCCAGTGTTCTACTACCCTGTTGGTGAAGAAGGACTGTCTTAACCTTGTCCTGCTGTGATTAACTTTAATTTTGAATTGATGACCTCTAATAGCATCATTTCTGTTAAATTCAAACAGTTCCCTGAGATAACCCTGTTCCTGACCATGAACAAATTTAAAGACCTCGATGAGATCTCCTCTCAGCCTTCTATATCTAAGTGAAAACATATTCAATTTCTTCAATCTTTCCTCATATGCCAGGTTGCCCATACCATTCACCATTTTTGTTGCCCTCTTTTGTACTCTCTCTAAAAGCCAACAATCCTTTTCATAACTAGGGGACCAAGCTTGCACACAATATTCCAGATGTGGCCTGACATATGCACAATAAAGCTTCCTGATGACTTCCTCACTTTTGTATGATACCTTCCTATTTATTGCCCCAAGCATTCTTAGTGCCTTCTTCCTGGCTTCTTTGGTCTGTTCTGATGCCCCCAATTTTGTGTTAAAAATAACACCTAAGTCCTTCTCCTGCTGAGTCACAGATAGTACTTGGCCACCCATCAAGTATGGAGCCTTGATATGCTGCCTACCTACATGCATGATTTTGCACTTATCAAAATTAAATTTCATTTGCCATTTTCCGGACCACTTCACAAGCCCGTCTAAGGCTTTCTGCAGCAAGACCTGCTCATTGTGCTCTGTTATTGCCCTAAAGACCTTCAAATCATCTGCAAATTTCAAAACCTTACTGCTTAGGCCACTTTCAATGTTATTTACAAACATAATGAACAATAGTGGTCCCAGTACGGACCCTTGGGGGACTCCACTAAGGACATTTTGCCATGATGATTTTGTACCATTTAGCATCACTCTCTGCTGTCTATCTGAAAGCCACAACCCTATCCATTTTAGGATGTTACCCACAATACCATGGGCCTGAAGCTGCATCATTAACAGTTTATGAGGTACCTTGTCAAAGGCCTTGCTAAAGTCAAGATATGCTACATCAACCTGATTTCCCTTATCAAATTGTTCTGTAGCAAAATTGAAAAAAGTCCAAGAGATTTGTGAGACACGATCGCCCTTTTCTAAACCCATGTTGAGTACCTTGAATCACTGTTTCCTTCCAGAAAACTAACTATTTTATCCTTGATAATTGATTCAAGTACCTTGCAGACTAGTGATGTGAGGCTTACTGGCCTATAGTTTTCAACTTTTCCTCTTTCTCCTTTCTTGAAAATAGGAACTACATTTGCCCTTTTCCAATGGGTTGGAATTTCATTTTGTGAAACTGATCTACAAAATATTATACTGAGTGGAATTGCCAATTCTTTTTCAGCTTCCCGCAATACCCTAGCATAGATTCCATCAGGTCCTGCTGCCTTGTTTGGCTTTATTTTCCTGACATAATTCAAAACAACATCACTGTCAATGAAATCAACATCATGTAACTGATCACCTGTTGCTGGGCTGTGGTTCACAGTTGGCAGATTTGTCACATCCTCCAATGTAAACACTGATTTAAACTGCTTGCTCAATTCCTCAACCATCTCACTATCCTCACTCAAAATAATCCCATTTACTTCCAGTGGACCAATTGTGCTTGAAACTTTACTTAGCTTGTAGAAACTAAAGAACTTTTTACTGTCCCCATTACAGTTCCTAGCCAAATCCAATTCTTTTGCTCGCTTTGCTGCTCTGGTTTTCTGTTTCACAGCGTCTCTAGCTTTTTGATACAACCTTAGATTTACTATATTTGAAGCTTCCTTAAATACTCTAAATGCATCTTTCTTAGCCGTAATTGCTTTTGTCAAATATACAGTGTGACCGGAAATGAGGACTTGAAAGAGGTGGGTATTATCCTCTCTCATATTTTTTTCATAGCCGTGGCCGCCGTGGTTTTTTTGCATAAGTAAATCTGGCCGGCCGCGGGCACTCGCTGTCCCGTTTCTTATCCCGCAGTTTTGTGGTTGTACCAGTCGGGTTCGGTAGATGCAGGTGGGTAGGCGGTGTAGTCTGGCAGTTGTTCTCAGTTTGTGCTTCTTTAGGTAGGTACCTACCTACATATATAGGTAAGACATGTACCAATGTGAAACCAGATATCAAAGAACGCACCAACATCGTACCTAGGTAGGTAGGTACCTAGGCACCTGGGTAGGTTCCTAGGCACTTGGATAGGTTCCTAGGCACCCGGGTAGGTCCCTAGGCACCAGTGTAGGTCTCTAGGCACCCGGGTAGGTCCCTAGGCACCCAGTGTAGGTACCTAGGCACCAGGGTGGGTATCTAGGCACCCGGGTAGGTACCTAGGCACCCAGGTAGGTACCTAGACACCCAGGTAGGTACCTAGGCACCCAGGTAGGTACCTAGGCACCCGGATAGTTACCTAGGCACCCGGGTAGGTACATAGGCACCCGGGCAGGTACCTAGGCACCCGGGTAGGTACCTAGGCACACGGGTAGGTACCTAGGCACACGGGTAGGTACCTAGGCACACGGGTAGGTACCTAGGCACCCGGGTAGGTACCTAGGCACCAGGGTAGGCACCCGGGTAGGTACCTGGGCACACGTGAATTTGTTTTATAATGTGTTTTTTTGCTTGTTTTTTTATTTACCTTTGGATTACCATGTTTATGAATGTGATAAAGATGATTTGATTTATTTTGTGTGAATGAAAAAAATTGACACATTTTCCAACTTAAAAAATGTGAACTATCCTAACCTAGCCAAACCTGACACCTTTGTTCTCTTCATGGAGGAAATGTGTGTCAAACTTTTCTTCTTACCACCTTACAGCACAATAATACCAGAAAGTTTACAACAAAAATAATGAACAAAAAATCAAACAAAAATTTTGGCCACAGTAGCTCGATTGGTGGATTATCAGACTCTTGATCCCAAGATTGTTGGTTCAAACCTTGCAACCGGCAGCATTACTGAATCCATAGGCAACCAATCACAGTGAGAGGCTGGAGACGCTATATGACCTAGTGGTTGAATGTGTTGTCAAAGAATCCAGGGTTCTTTAAAAAAGGATTTTTTCTTCAAAAACAGCTTGGGTTAAGCTAGGCTGGGTTAGTTTTTTTTCATTTCGAAAATTTCCAGAACATAAATATGGTATGTACCTAGGCACCCGGGTAGGTACCTAGGCACCCGGGTATGTACCTAGGCACCCGGGTAGGTACCTAGGCACCCGGGTAGGTACCTAGGCACCTGGGCACATGTGAATGTGTTTTATAAGGTGTTTTTTGCTTGTTTTTTTATTTATCTTTCGATTACCATGTTTATGAATGTGATAAAGATGATGGGATTTATTTTCTGTGTGAATGAAACAAAAATTGAAACATTTTCCAACTTACAAAATGTAAACTAACCTAACCTAGCCAAACCTGACACATTTGTTTGCTTTATGGAGGAAATGTGTGTCAAAACTTTTCTTCTTACCACCTTATAGCACAATAATACCAGAAAGTAAAAAAAAAAAATAATGAGAAGAAAAAATCAAACCAAAATTTGGTCCCAGTGGCTCGGTTGGTGGAGTATCAGACTCTCGATCCCAAGATTGTTGGTTCAAATCTTGCCACCCGGGTAGGTCCCTAGGCACCCGAGTAGGTTCCTAGGCACCCGGGTAGGTCCCTAGGCACCCGGTGTAGGTACCTAGGCACCCGGGTAGGTACCTAGGCACCCAGGTAGGTACCTAGGCACCCAGGTAGGTACCTAGGCACCCAGGTATGTCCCTAGGCACACGGGTATGTACCTAGGCACCCGGGTAGGTACCTAGGCACCAGGGTAGGTACCTAGGCATCCGGGTAGGTTCCTAGGCACCCGGGTAGGTACCTAGGTACCTGGGCACATGTGAATTTGTTTTATAAGGTGTTTTTGCTTGTTTTTTTCTCAAAAAATTATCTTTGGATTACCATGTTTATGAATGTGATAAATATGATGGGATTTATTTTCTGTGTAAATGAAAAAAATTGAAACATTTTCCAACTTAAAAAATGTAAACTAGCCTAACCTAGCCAAACCTGACATATTTGTTCGCTTTATGGAGGAAATGTGTGTCAAAACTTTTCTTCTTGCCACCTTATAGGACAATAATACCAGAAAGTTTACAAAAAAATAATGAACAAAAAAATCAAACAAAACTTTGGGCCACAGTAGCTCGGTTGGTGGAGTATCAGACTCTTCATCCCAAGATTGTTGGTTCAAATCTTGCAACCTGCAGCATTACTGAATCCATAGGCAACCAATCACAGTGAGAGGCTGGAGATGCTATGTGACCTAGTGGTTGAATGTGTTGTCAAATAATTCAGGGTTCTTTATATAAAAAAATCTTCAAAAACATCTTGGGCTAGGCTGGTGTAGTTTTTTTTTCATCTCGAGAATTTCCAGAACATAAATATGGGTATGTACCTAGGCACCCGGGTAGGTACCTAGGCACCCGGGTATGTATCTAGGCACCCGGGTATGTACCTAGGCACCTGGGTAGGTACGTAGGCACCCGGGTAGGTACCTAGGCACCCAGGTAGGTTACCTAGGTACCTGGGCACATGTGAATGTGTTTTATAAGGTGTTTTTGCTTTTTTTTATTCATCTTTGGATTACCATGTTTATGAATGTGATAAAGATGATCGGATTTATTTTCTGTGTGAATGAAACAAAAATAGAAACATTTTCCAACTTCAAAAATGTAAACTAACCTAACCTAGCCAAACCTGACACATTTGTTTGCTTTATAGAGGAAATGTGTGTCAAAACTTTTCTTCTTACCACCTAATAGCACAATAATACCAGAAAGTTTACAAAAAAATAATGGAAAAAAATCAAACCAAAATTTGGGCCACAGTAGCTTGGTTGGTGGAGTATCAGACTCTCGATCCCAAGATTATTGGTTCAAATCTTGCCACCCGCAGCATTACCGAATCCATAGGCAACCAATCACAGTGAGAGTCTGGAGATGCTATATGACCTAGTGGTTGAATGTGTTGTCAAAGAATCCAGGGTTCTTTTTAAAAAAGAAGATTTTTTATTTCAAACAACTTGGGTTAAGCTAGGCTGAGTTAGTTTTTTAATTTTGATAATTTCCAGAACATAAATTGCTTGATATCTTTCTAATTTGTTATTTTTTGAATTTTTTGTTCTCCAAAGTTTCGCTAGGCTAGGTTAGGTTATGTTCCAGTTCTGTTTTATTTCTTTAGCATTTATTTTTATGCTATGTTACCTAACTCAACACCGCTTTTTTTTTTTAATTTTGCTAGAAACCTGAAAAGTAAGCATTTGCACATAAAATAATTGGTCCCACCATTTTAGCCACCTTCATAAACATGGCATACCAAATAAAAATTCAAAAAACTAAAAATGACACCTTATACTGCAAATTTACCTGGGCACCTAGGTAGGTACATAGACGCTTAGGTAGTACCTCGGCACCTAGGTAAGTAGGCCTAAGTTGAAGTGTGCCTACCTACTGTAGCATGCAGACTTGTGCTCTACCCGATTTATTTTAGTCGACTCACATGTGACTCAGATCTTTTAATCTGATTCAACTCATGATTCAGAGCAGGTCAAAATTATTTGATTGGCTCAATTCAGACTCAGCCCACAAAGTAAGACTTGATTTGCAACTCAAACAGACTGACATAAATTGTATCAATTCAGATCTGACCCAGTGGTATCAGACTCAGGAGCCATATGATTGTGTGCGCTATATATATATATATATATATATATATATATATATATATATATATATATATATCTATATATATATATATATATATATATATATATATATATATATATATATATATATATATATATATATATATATATATATATCTGTATATGTATATATATATATATATATATATATATATATATATCTATATATATATATATATATATATATATATATATATATATATATATATATATATGTATGTGTATATATTTATATATATATATATATATATATATATATATATATATATATCTATATATATGTATATATATTATAAATATATATATATATATATATATATATATATATATATATATATATATATATATATATATATATATATATATATATATATAAATATGTGTGTGTATATACCGTGGAACCTCGGTTTTCGTGATTAATCCGTTCGAAAAAGTCTGACGAAAACCGAATGTACGGAAACTGAAGCAATATTCCTCATAAGAAATAATGCAAATCCAATTAATCCGTTCCAGGCACCCAAAAATATGGAAGAAAAAAAATATTTTATAGAGAATAACTAGTTTTACACACAGAAAACAATGAGAAATAAATATAAAAGATTAATGAAATGGATAAATGAACATTTATCATCACTTTTACCTTTATTGAAAACTCTTGTTGGCGTATGGAAGAAGGCGAGGAGGGGAGAGGGAGGAGGAGAGGTTATTGTTTGGAAGGGGAATCCCCCTCCATAAGGACTTCAGCCATAAGGACTTCGGCCATATTTACTTATGCAAGAAAAGCCACGGCGGCCACGGCTATGAAAATACTAAGAGAGAGGATAATACCCACCTCTTTCACGTCCTCATTTCCGGTCACACTGTATATACCTCCATAGGCAAGTTTAGTAATTATACCTACTAAAGTTCCGGAAGTTTAGTAAATATTCCTTCTAAACTCACTGCCCCTCTTAGTAAATATACTTACGAAACCTTCTCGAGGATGTGTTGGACAGCCGCAAGCCCCGTGAACAGGCCCAGAGGTTGCAAACATGTTTTCAGACATTGGATCTCTGAAAAGGTGCCTTTGGTCCCACTTTGATGTTAAGTAGCACAATAATTACATTTTCAAGTTTTCACATATTTTTCATAGAGGACACATGAAAACACCCATGTATTGCATGGGCAAAGATTCAATATAATATGAGGGCATAGGTAGAGTTGCACTTGACTGCCTGAGTTAGTGTGGAATCATGTTGTGGCATTTAGCATACAAATATAAATAAAAAGGTACATTTCTCTAGAACTGTAGCATTCCTGTTGCAGTTTTATATGTCACAGTAAGAGTGTATCTGCAACAGAAGTAGCTGCATCAGTCTTACCTGTTTGCAGTGTATAATAATTATTTCCAAATTTTGGAATGCATTTTTTTCCAATGTTTGCTCAGCCATTTATGGAAAGCCTTTGTGGCATATGCTTGATTTGTTTTTACTGCCTGTTATTAACAAACTTAAAAGTAATTGCATTACAACAACATTATTAATAACCAAAGCAGTTCAATCTGATTTTCTTATCTGTGCATTATGTGTGACACTGTTTAGTTCATCAGTATTTTGATGATATTATTTTGATGTTTCAGTGCTTTTGGAAATCCTGAGCCAGCAGCAGAGCACACTGGAGACAGTTATGTTCACTAGCCTGATGATGATGTTCTGCTTGAACCTAAGGATGCTGATGCTGGTCCCAATCCCAGCTGTCCATCACCAACACAGGGTGACATGAAAAAGCAGTTGGAACTACTTCAGCAGGAGCTCAGCAAGTCTCAGGGTGCATTGGTTGTGGCAAAGGGCACTGCCGCTAGGGAGATGGTGAACATGCTCAAAGTTCTCACAAAAAGAACACCAGCCGTCACCAGTCGAACTGCTACATCGGTGCCGCCCCGGCCGTGTCATGCCAGGCGCCGGTGCGGCCGGAGGCCGGGTCGTTAGCCGATTTCCCGAGCTCGGCTCTCGACCGGCCCAGCGGTACTAGCCGGGAGGCGTCGACCGGCAGCGCAGAAGGTGACCTGCGGTGCTTCAGAAGCAGCTGTGGCTCGGTCCTGGAGAGGACAGAGCTGGTCGGAGGATAATTGGACGGTGGACCGCAGATCGTTTATCTGTAACAGCTGGGTGTGCAGGAGACGGTCGCGGCAGAGCTTTCTGAGGGCGAGCAGCAGGCTGCTCGATATGGCATGGCCTATGTCGCTGGCTACATCGGCGCCAAGTGCGCAAAGAGGAACCTCATGGTCTCCAAATGACCGTGCAGTCGTCGCGTCCTTAAACCCAAATAATCAATCAATCAAAGAGGAACCTCAATTACCGGGCTCTATCTGCTCTACAAGAGACAGTGCAGAGGAGGAGGTGCTGGTAGCAGCCGAATGGATCATGCTGCTGAGTCACGATGCACTCAACATTCCGTCCGCTCAGTGGATGGAGTGCCTCGACCAGTTCGAGGTCGTGTTTTGCGCCTTGCATGCTGGCAAAGGAGTAGTGCGTCGGACCCCTAAGCAGGCGATGAATAAGCTTAGTCGGGCTCCTGGGGTTACCAAAGGCCTGGCCTAGTTGCTGCAGGAGAGGTGGCCAGGTGTCAGCACTGAGCCCCTGGCGCTCTACAGCCGACTGCGCTAGCTGACGCGGCGCGCAGAACAGCTGAGGAGCGCTTGCAGAAGGCTGACATGCTCTCTGTAACTGACCCCGTCAAGACGCCAGGACCCGACGGAGTTTTGTAAGGCGCCGCGTATCTGCACGGACCGCTGCATACGTATAATGGTGGACTATGCGAACGACACGGTTTTTCCCCAATGCGATGTTTATATACATATACATATATACATATACACATATATACATGTACACATGTATATATATATATATATATATATATATATATATATATATATATGTACCCACACATATATATATATATATATATATATATATATATATATATATATATATATATATATATATATATATATATATATATAGCAACAAGTGCTTCCACTACCCCATTCCGTTCGGGAAGTGGTAATCCTCTAGAGCCAAATTGGTTGAAGTCTGACTAATTTTATTTTTTATACTATGAACTAAAACAAACCGTAACTCCCCGCTTCCACGGTGCGTGTTTCTCTCGATCAAAATGTATAGGTCTAAGCCAAACGCGCGCCACCAGTGCGAGGGGAAAGCACGAGAATAAAAATTGAGACCTCTGCAGCTCTCCCCGCCCCCTCCCCCCTCCATGCACACACCCTGGGATGTCCAGATTTGGCATGGGAGTCGATAAGGATCGAATAATAGCCCTCTCGCAGCCTCTACCCCTTGGGAGCAAGGGTGGCGGGATCTAGTTTGGTCATGAGGCAAACACTCATGTTGGACTCGTTATTTAGGAGAGTAATACGCTATGCTTATGGCATCAGTCATGCATCGTCGATGCATCCACCATGGTTTGCGGAACGGCGACCGGGGACCTCTCCATCCCCCTCCCCGGGATACTCTGACTTAAAACGGGAGTCAATATGGACCGCTCGATATAGTCCCCTTTAAAGCAGTTCTAGCGCCCCGCTATGCTGGCAGCTACACGGATCACTGATACACGGAAAATCCACACACTGAATACCCCCCCCCCCACACACACATACTCGGAAAATCCACGTAATAATAATATTATTGGAATATTCACTATTCGCGCATGCATACAGTCGTCGCATCATAAACGTAGCTTTAAATTCCTCCACAAATTGGTTGTAAGATCACCGTTGCACGCCATGTGTGTGAATAGACTGGCATGAAAATAATCGTTGTGTTTGACGGCCTAGTTCAAGTAAAATAAGAGCTAATTCCATGTATTTATTTCAAGACCATATCAAGAAAACACTTTTGAACAACAATCGGGTAGTTCCCAGTCGCTAGCACCTTTTGTTTTAATTCTATTAATTTTTGTAACTCTACACCTCACGCATCCCGTGCTGAGGCAATGGGAGTTTTTCAAGGTCATTCTTGTTTACGCTTCGGGCCGCTCTAGAGGCTAGTCAGCTGGCGTTATTGTCCAGCCTGACTCGATAGGCCTTGTGCCCCGAGTAAAAACACGGAAACGTGGCCAGTTTTAGTAGGAGTGGGAGGCAGCCTGGTCGAACAGGTCAGCAGGCAGGCATATTAGCATCAAATGGGTTCCAGGCATTGGAGGACTGCCCCCAGGATAGTAGCAGGGAGACAGTGCTGGTTGTAGGCGACTCTCGTGTGCGGCATTTACATAGGGTGTTCTGTAAAGGTCGGAGAGGCGGTAGATGAATCACCACAGAGGAGAGTGGGAAACTTACTTTCCGGGTTGGGAGTCTGAGTGCATGCCGATTTCTTCCGAGTACATTTTCATGCACATTATTTTTGTTTATGCATAGTATCTGTTTACCAGTAACCGACCGGAAAAACCTAAATCAGTAGGTACCTACATAATATGCATAAATAATATCATTCTCATTTTTGGTCAAATCAAATGCCAAAGCGTAGGAACAAAGAGGGGAACAATGGATGGTAAATATCAAGATGAAGGTAAAATGTGATTTTTGGGATTTTTGTTTGTAATTGTATGCTTTCTGACATGATGAAGATGATGCAGTCACTCATTTTCACAGCAAATGATTACTTTTAAATCATGTACCCTAGGGGTAAATATCAAGATCAAGGTAAAATGTGATTTGTAATTTTTTTTTGTAATGGTATGCTTTCTGACCTGATGAAGACGATGCGGTCGCTCATTTTCAGCATAATATATAAAATGTATCATAGCATAATATCTAACTAAACCTAACCTAATGTAGCCTAACATAACATAACAAAACAACCTAACCTAACCGGAAAACCAGTATACGCAATATGCTATATTTGTAGAGTGAAGATTTTGCTAATGTATTTCTTTGCCAACTGAAAAGTAATCATTTGCAGAGAAAATGGGTAGTCGCATCATCATTTCCACGTTCAAATACCCCATATGACAATAAAAAAATCCCAAAAGTCACTTTTTATCTTGATCTTGATATATACCCAATGGATGGCACTGCCCGGCAGTGACCCGTAATAATCAGCACTGTTTTGCTTTTCATAACTCACAGGATAGATGCACTTTCCTTTCACTGTTGGTATCAGTACAAGGCTAGCCATATGAAAAACAAACAAAAATACTTCACACTTCACCCTCAGCTCAGAGCGCATACCTACCTACGCAGCCAATTTCCCACGTAATACAAACGCAACTGCCACAGCACATGCCACAGTTGGATGTGATCAAAGCAAAGGATCAGTCAAGGTCTTGTGTTTACAGTATGACACTGTTAACCATGTCTTCGCCCGCGACCAATCAGCGTGAGAGATTGGCGACGCTACATGACAACTGTCGACGTGTCGTAAAACCAATAACCAACTGTTAACCGTGTGTTCAAAGTTGCTAATGGTTATGACGTCATAAAAATACCTTGCATTGATTGGTTGGCAGACAGATTTCAGAACAGAAAGCACTAACTCAGCCAATCCTGATTGGTCGCTTCCGGGACTCCGGAGGATGTCTCTTAAAACTGTCAAACTTTCCCACTATACGGGTGGCAGGAACACAGGTTTTCCGAGACGTGGCTCCAGAGCCGGAGAACAGTGTTCTCAGTGCACATGCACATCATCTTGCAAGTTGCTGTTGGCGCATTGTTCTCGGCAATTCTGGTGGTTGAGATTGATGAAGTGTGTGAAGCTGTGGTCTGGCTGCTGACTGCTACAAAAAGTGATTAGTTTCAGTGGTGATCATAAGTAGAATAACCAGCATTTTTTGGGTGTCGTTCTGTGTTTGTTTTTATTGATATCTTTGTTCCCACATTTGTGTCTGAGTACATGTGAAGCCCATCCTATCCAGTATGAACCCGGAGTGCAAAAATCTTTTCAGAGATAGAATCTCTTAAGAAGTGCCTTAATTCCCACCCTGCCACAGAGTATATTAAAGAATGCATAAAGAATGCATCACCAGGCCTGGTGCCAAGGTCAAAGACTTAGTGCCAGTGGTGGCACAGGCCACCAGTGAGCAGAGTGGGAAACTTACTTTCTGGGTTGGGAGTCTGAGTGCATACCGATTTCTTCTGGAGTACATTTTCATGGACATTATTTTTTTATGCATGGAATCTGTTTAACAGTAACTGACTGGAAAAACCTAAATCAGTACGTACATAATATGCATAAGTAATATAATTCTAATTTTTGGTCAAATAAAATGCCACAACATACGAACAAAGAAGTGAACAAGGGATGGCATCGCCCGGCAGTGACCCGTAATGATCAGCACTTTCGTTTCTTATAATTCACAGGAGAAATGCGTTTTCTTTCACTGTTGGTCTCAGTACAAGGCTGGCCATATGAAATACAAAAAAAATACTTGACACTTCACCGTCAGCTCAGAGCGCATACCTACCCAAGCAGCCAATTTCCCACATAATACGAACGCAACTCCGCTACTGCACACGCCACAGTTGGATGTGTCAAAGCAAAGGATCAGTCAAGGTGTTGTGTTTACTGTTAACTTGTGTGGACACTGTTAACCATGTGTTCAAAGTTGCTAATGGTTATGACATCATACAAAAAATACCTTGCATTGATTGGTTGACAGACTGATTTCAGAACAGAAAATGCTAACGCAGCCAATTCTGATCGGTGGCCTCCGGGACTCCGGAGACGTCTCTTAAAACTATCAAAGTTTCCCACTACAGGGTGGCAGGAACACAGGTATTCCGAGACACCGCTCCAGAGCCGGAGAAGTGTTCTCAGTGCGCATGCACATCATCTTGCAAGTTGCTGTTGGCGCGTTGTTGTCGGCATTTCTGGTGGTTGAGATTGATGGAGTGTGTGAAGCTGTGGTCTGGCTGCTGACTGCTACAAAAAGTGATTAGTTTGAGTGGTGACCGTAAGTGGAATAACCAGCGTTTTTTGGTGTCGTTCTGTGTTTGTTTTTATTGATATCTTTGTTCCCACATTTGTGTTGTAGTACATGTGAAGCCCATCCTATCCAGTATAAACCCGGAGTGCAAAAATGTTTTCAGAGATAAAACCTCTTAAGAAGTGCCTTAATTCCCACCCTGCCAGTGAGTACCAGTTTGTGCAGTTGTAGTGCAGGTACAGTTATAAATTATTCGTGAAATAGGGTGGAATACACCACTTTCTGAACACCCAATCGACATCCCTATGCGAGAAGTATCAACATCCTGCTTCGTGATGCGTGTTTATGAAGTTTTCGTGTCTCCTTTCTAACAGTATCTCGTTTATAAGTATCATGTTCATGCTCTCGATGCTCTCGGGATGGTGATACACGAACATTTCGCAACGCAATTTCAGGTAAAGGGATAACCTATGCGATGTGGCATACAATACCAGTGTATAGCATAAGTATTTTTCTCGCTATCCGACTATAGCTCTTCCTAAATTATAAATTTTAACACAAATGATACCCGTGCAGTCATAAGTAGGCCATTGGCTTAAATCTGAGTCTGAAAGACATCGAAAACATTTTAAATCGCACTAATTCCAAGGCAAATTTTGACATCCTCCTGTGCTCGTTTCGACATCCCACACCTAACGAAAAACCATTATTTTAACCCTGTGCAGGTATGAGTAAATAACATAGGTCCTGCTAGGAGTGAGGAGCTGCTGCAGGACTACAGAAACAGGGCCCATCTGGCCACCCTGAAGCAGCCCTAGACAGACTGCTATTCTGCCTAGGGCTGGAGTCTCCCCTGAGTGGAGCTCTATGGCACTGGCAGCCAATGTCAGGGTAGGTAGGATCTGCCATGAGTTAGGTTTGACCTTTGTTGACAAGTGGCACGGGTTTTATGGCTCATGGGACCTCTATAAGAGGGATGGCCTGCACTTCTCTGAGAAGGGGTGCATGTGTTATGCAAAGTATATGAGCATGTCTTTTAGGGAAACTAGATAGCGGGGTGGGGAGGGATGAAGTGGCACTGCCATCTCAGGAATATGCCAATAGTGACAGCCTAGGCAATAGAACCTCACAGTCAGCAAATAGGGATAGCAGTAGTTCAAGGGGGCAGAGTCTCTTGTAGCTCATCCAGAGATGAAAGAGCTACTCAACATGAAAAAGCCAAAGCTGGTTATGGAACATATGTTAAGTGTATGATGCTTAATGCTCAGAGTATTCAATCCAAATTTGATGAGTTCAAGTGTTATGTTGCTGAGGAGGAACCAGATTTTGTTTGCATTACTGAGGCATGGGTCAGTGAGGGGTATTTTGGGGATAACTTGCAGGACTATGAAATCCAGGTATACAATATGTTTTTGTGCAATAGGGGTCCAGCAGTGAAAGGGGGTGGTGTAATGCTCTATGTGAATAGTTTATTCAGTTCTCAAAAAGTAGCAGATGGGTAAAAAATGTGTTTGTGGAGTCCATTTGGCTTGATGTCACTGGATAATGCAACAGCAATAAACTGAGGATATGAGCTTTGTACCAATCAGGAACCTTGCCACGTTCTCAGCAACTGAACTGGAGCTCGATAAGGTGATCTGGGAGGAAATCGGTAGAAATTTTTGGTGGAAATGCCTTATTCTTGGTGACTGTAATCTAAAAGGATATGAAAATGTTGGTGTTGGCTCTCCCTCATGTAAAATGTTTAGGAAATTCCTTCAAGAGGACCTGTTCTTACACCAGCTTGTAACGGAACCAACTAGGCAGGGCCCATTCTTGGACCTTGTGTTCTCAAATTTGAGTGATTTAGTTCAAGACTTGACTGGGAGTCGGGAGAAACTGGGAAGAAGTGACCATAGCATAGTGAGATTCAAGGCACTAGTAGCAGGCACAATCACAGATAATTTGGCAAAGGTTCCAAATTTTAACAGGGCAGACTTTACAGGGCAGATGTCAAAGTTCAAAATTTAACAGGGCATGAGAGTGGCTTTAAGTGCCATAGAATGGGAAGAAGAATTCTCCAATTTGAATGCCTGTGAAATGTGGGAAAAGTTCAAATCTTACTTCAGGGAAATTCAGGTTAGACATGTCCCCCAAAAGCAAAGGTGCAAAAGAAGGGTAGGAAAGCCAGCATGGCTTATGCCGGATTGGATAAAAGCAATTAAGGCTAAGAAAGATGTATTTAGAGTGTTTAAGGACGCTTCAAATATAGTAAATCTAAGGTTGTATCAAAAAGCTAGAGATGCTGTGAAGCAGAAAACCAGAGCAGCAAAGTGAGCAAAAGAATTGGATTTGGCTAGGAACTGTAATGGGGACAGCAAAAAGTTCTTTAGTTTTTACAAGCTGAGTAAAGTTTCTAGCACAATTGGTCCACTGGAAGTAAATAGGGCTATATTGAGTAAGGATAGTGAGATGGTTGAGGAGCTGAGCAAACAGTTTAAATCAGTGTTTACATTGGAAGATATGACTAATCTGCCAACAGTAAACCACAGTTCAGTGACAGGTGATTACGATGTTGATTTCATTGATAGTGATGTTGTTTTCAATCATATCAGGAAAATAAAGCCAAACAAGGCAGCAGCACCTGATAAAATTTATGGTAGGGTATTGTGGGAAGCTGAAAAGGAACTAGCAATTCCACTTAGTATAATATTTTGTAGATCAGTTTCACAAAATGAAATTCCAACAGATTGGAAAAGGGCAAATGTAGTTCCTATTGTCAAGAAAGGAGAAAGAGGGAAAGTTGAAAACCTTATGCCAGTAAGCCTCACATCTCTAGTCTGCAAGGTACTTGAATCAATTATCAAGGATAGAATAGTTAGTTTTCTGGAAGGAAGCAGATTGATTCAAGATATTCAACATGGGTTTAGAAAAGGGTGATCGTGTCTCACAAATGTCTTCGACTTTTTGAATTTTGCTCCAGAACAATTTGATCATGGAAATCAGGTTGCATAGCATATCTTGACTTTAGTAAGCCAAGGTACCCCATAAATGGTTAATGATGCAGCTTCAGGTCCATGGTATTGCAGGTAGCATCCTAAAATGGATAGAGTTGTGGCTTTCAGATAGACAGCAGAGAGTGATGCTAAATGGTACAAAGTCATCATGGCAAATGTTCTTAATGGAGTCTACCAGAAGAGGTAGGTGGTAGACATTTTTTGTTCTGGATATTGGTCATTCCACCTTTTTGATGTAATATGATCAAATTGTGTGGAAAAAATGGGATTTTTTTTTTCTGCGAAACCCATCAGTACCGACATTTTCTGTTTAACCCTCTATAAGCTCACCCATGAATTTGGCAAAAATTCAGATGTTCTCAGTTTTGATGCTAGAGAGCTAATTTTTCGTTTATTGAACATGCAGACCCCAAATTTGGTCTTAAAAAGTGTGCTTAATTTTGAAATCTCTCAAAAATAGGCAACTTGGGGACGAGTGGTTTAGGGGTAAGATGCTCGTCTCACAATCAAAAGGTTGTGGGTTCGAGTCTCACCTGTCGCTACTCTTCGCCCGCGACCAATCGGTGTGAGAGATTGGCGACGCTATATGACTGAACGGTCGACGTGTCGTAAAACCAATAACCAAAAATATGCAACTTCAAATTGGCCATATCTGGCTTTGCTTGGGAGATATATCGTGCTCAAATCTGATTGGTCAAGAAATTGGGTAATTATCCAACTGGAAATATTTTTTTTGAGATCCTTATAGTTGATTTAGTGGGGGTAGGTAACTTCAAATTGGCCATATCTAGCTTTGTTTGGCAGATATAGCAATTTAACTGCAGCTAATTAAGCTAATTAGTTTAATTAGGTGGTGCTGATGAATTTCGAATTAATCAATTATGTTTCAATTTTTGTGCCAGGTATGATCAAATGACAGCGAAAAACATGGAATCCGCCATGCACGAGCACAATTGCAAAAGCTGACTCCATACCCCTGACCCCTACCCCCAGGGGTCAGTACCGGGGCCACTATTGTTCATTATATTTGTAAATAACATTGAAAGTGGCCTAAGCAGTAAAGTTTTGAAATTTGTGGATGATTTGAAGATCTTTAGGGCAATAACAGGACACAATGAGCAGATCTTCCTGCAGAAAGACTTAGACAAACTTCTGAAGTGGTCCGAAAAATTGAAATGAAATTTAATTTGATGTGCAAAATCATGCATGTAGGTAGGCAGCATATGAAGGCTCCATACTTGATGGGTGGCAAAGTACTATCTGTGACTCAGCAGAAGGACTTAGGTGTTATTTTGAACACAACATTTGGGGCATCAGAACAGACCAAAGAAGCCAGGAAGAAGGCACTAAGAATGCTTCGGGAAATAAATAGGAATGTATCATTCAAAAGTGAGGAAGTCATCAGGAAGCTTTGCTGTGCATATGTCAGGCGACATTTGGAATGCTGTGTCCAAGCTTGGTCCCCTAGTTATGAAAACGATTGTTGGCTGTTAGAGAGAGTACAAAAGAGGGCAACACAAATGGTTAATGGTATAAGCAACCTGGCATATGAGGAAATATTGAAGAAATTGAATATGTTTTCACTTAGATATAGAAGGCTGAGAGGAGATCTCATCGAGGTCTTTACATTTGTTCATGGTCAGGAACAGGGATATCTCAGGGAAATGTTTGAATTTAACAGAAACGATGCAATTAGAGGTCATCAATTCAAAATTAAAGTTAATCACAGCAGGACAAGGTTAAGACAGCCTTTCTTCACCAACAGGGTAGTAGAACACTGGAACCAGCCGCCAGAAACTATTGTCAGTAGCAGCACACTGAACATCTTTTAAAACAGCATTGACAATCATAAGAAAAGAGGGCTTGCTTTTCGGTATTTTCGGTATTCCAGGGAGGGCTGATCAACAGATTTGGTGGGCACTGGTTCAGTGTCTAGAGTGCAACCAAGAAGGGCCCTTGTGGCTCATAGTTGCACTGATCTGTTATGTCTTTATGTTATTATATGGTTTGAGACATTATAGGTTTTGAGTATTATAGGTAGTGAAAATTCCCCAAGACTGCAATTTAGAGGCTCTGAAGCATTATGCGTTTTCAGTATTATAGGTTCTAATTCCTGAAGCATTACTGGGTTTGGGCATTATAGGTTCTGACATGTCCCCATCTAGGTTAGGTTAGGTTATTTTATTTGTTTATGATTTATCTACTCCACATTTTTCAATTCTCGACTGAGCAGAAGTTAGTAGACAAACCAGATGCAGCCACATGCAAGATAAGCCACATATCAGTAAAAGTCCAGCTTCGCCATGTGTGGCTACTTGTGCTCCAGTATCTCACAGAATCATTCAGCTTTCTTTTGAGGACAGTCATGCAAGTTTATAATTTTCTGAGAACACAGTGTCGTTCCCAGTGAGGCTATTCGCTCAAATTGTTCCATGGTCTACCAGTATTTGTTTTTTTTAAGGAATTCCATGGCCATGAGATTCATAATTTCCTTCTGAAAGCATGGAAGCTTTATAAGCCACAGTCCGAACGCAGTGCTGCTCAGTCTGACACAATTCTAAATTATTCGTGGAATAGGGTGGAACCAGGGTGTGTGTGTGTGGGGGGGGGGGGGGGGGAATTCATCCCAATAGCGGCCATAGGGAGCCAATTCAGCTTCCATATATGATATATGATGTGAATGATGTGTCACTCCTTCACAGCTAATATTTGAATATGATTGCATACAGGTTATCGTCAGTATTATTGTGGTTTAAGGTAATGACGAGACAGGTTTTACACACATTTTACCTCCATGAAGCATACAAATGGGTTAGGTTTGGTTCAGTTAGGGTATACTACGGTTTTGTTATAAGTTAGAAGAAAAAATAATAATTAGAAATTTTGCAAAAAATAAATTGAGTTTTTTTTTTGAAAAACAGTTCATGCTAACTTATGTTAGGTTATGTTGGGTCAGGTTTTTATTAGATTTTTTGGGGGAACAAATTGTATGGAAATTTTAAAATTTTAACAAAATAATTTGGTTTCTTGCATGGAAGGTTATGTTACATAATTTTTTTTTTTTAACTTTACTTTGTACGCTATGTTACCCAACTTGAAGCTCCTTTTTGGGTGTTATTTTGCCTTCCAACTGAAAGTACACATTTGCAGAGGAAATAAGTCATTATACCATGTTCACCAATTTCATAAACATTGCATTAGAAAAAGAAATTCCAAGAAATCAGAAGTTATCTTAAACTGCAAATTTACCCCAATCCAATTAAAAGCGGTAAGCTCTGCAGTTGGCAACAGTCTATCTTTTCATTGCCTGTCAAAACCAGAGAAGCTGTTATTAGGGGGTTTTGCATAGTTGCAAAATCCCTTCGTTCCATCCCTTCTTTCATTGTCAGCTTCTCTTCGCCCGCGACCAATCGGCGTGAGAGATTGGCGACGCTATATGACTCAACGGTCGACGTGTCGTAAAACCAATAATCGATTGTCAGCTTCTCGACGCTGTATTGGACAATGAGTTTACCTCCCTCACCCTTCCCGACTGCTTGCGCTCCTGCCGACTACTGGGCATCATTATTTATGTTGCTTGACTGTGCACATAGATGCAATAAAATGAAAATATCTGGCAAGAAGGTCAATGTTTACTTTGCTTGCATGGATTCGATCATGCATACTTGGAATGTAGTGTGTTTCATATGGGACATTTGGAACTGCGTGTTCCAATAACCTAGCCTGCCTAACATAGCCTAACCAGTAAATTTGCAGATCAAGGTAACTCGATTTGTATGATGAAAAAAATCCTATGTTTTTTAACATGATTAAGATGATGTGACCACTCATTTTCTCTGCAAATGATTACTTTTAAGTCATTGGCGGTCTATACAATTGATGATGTCCTAAGTATGGTACAGAGGAAATGTGCTATGATATTAGTGGTATTTTATGAGTTAATACTGCAAACATTTACATACCTGAATGGGATGGTCCAGGCTGTGGCTTGTCCATTTGTACCTCAATGGTATCAGACTGACAAGCACAATGCTCGGGCTGAGGCTTATAAAGCTTTGATGCTTTGAGAAGTAAATTATGAATCTCATGGCCATGGAATTCCTTTTAAAAAAAAGTACTGGCACACCATGGAACAATTTGGGCAAATAACCTCTCTGGAAACGACACCATGCTGACAGAGAAATTATAAACGTGCATGATTGTCCTCAAAAGAAAGCTTCATAATTTTGTGAGGTACTGGAGTCCAACCGATACAGAATGAAGCCATCCTTACACTGATATGCATAGCTGCATGTGGCTCAATCAAGAATTGAAAAGTTATATATGAATAGATAAATCATAAAATAGCATAACCTAACCTAACCTAACTGGAACAACCAGAATCGTCCCAAACAAACTTTTCCATCACAACTCAATCAAATCTTGGTGAACATTGCTAGTGATACCATTAATGCTAACAGCATTGCAAGGAGCTTCCAGCCTTGATGGAAGGTTACAGATGCATGTGGTTGGAGCTGTTCCGTGTCTGGAATGAATGTGGAATCAAGCCAGAAACATATGGTTTTAAAGGTGAAAGAGTGTTGAATCGAGTGCATGAAGTGTTGCATTTCTTCTTTATCACTTCTGTAACACATCAGGTACAGATAATTATATGTGATTAGCTATATTTGTAGAGTGAAGATTCTGATGGGGTATTCCTGTGGCAACTGAAAAGTAATCATTTGCAGATACAATGAGTGGTCTCATCATCTTAATCACATTGCAAATCATTGCATTCAAAAAAATATTCCATAGAATCAAAATTTCCCTTGATCTGCAATAATACTGCATAACCTTCCATGCAAGAAAGGAAATTATTTTTCTGATGGAAAATTTCCAAATAATTTGTAATTTAAAATTTAATTAAAAACCTAACCTAATCTAGGCCAGCCTGAATTGTTTCCAAGATCTTTTTATTTCCCCCAACAAATGTTCTTGAAAAATTGTCTACCCTACAACAAAAACCTAACCTAATTTAGCCAAACCTAACCCCTCTATGTTTCATGGAGATGAAATGTGTGTAAAGCTTGTCTCATGGTTAACTTGAACTGCAGTCATGCCAAAAAATGTAGCATAGCCTAACCTAACCTAACCTAACCTAACCTTCCATGCAAGGCAACAAATTCTTTTTTATGGAAGATTTCCAAACAATTTTTAACCAATTTAAAAAAAAGAAGAAAATACCTAATCTAATGTAGATTATCCTAACACAGCCTGAATTTTTGAAGAATTTTTCTTTTATAAGCCCCTCCCCCCAAAAAAAAGGTAACTCACAACATCATAGATCAGAGATATCCCCTTGTGTATTTATGAGTGGTCATCACTTCCTGATTGTTTATTCACACCCAATATCATATAGATATAGCATAGCACCACATGCTGTTGCGTCATGCTGGGTGACCTTAGTCAATACATGTATTGGTTCCCTCCCAGCCAATTAGTATCATAAAAAGGATGCTTATAATATATGTTTGGAAACAGGCAGGCAAAGACAAAATTGTATTATGAAATGCAACCTAAGTGGTGTCCTAACCTAAGTGAACACCCTTGCAGTGGTGTCATAACACTAACTTATAAAAAATAAAATAAAATAAAGGTTGATAGAGGTGATGTCAAGTGCCAACTGATGTAAGAATATGTCCAAGCATATATGGATGATGATGAATGCCTATAATGAGTTATTTTATATGACCTTTGTTGGCTCTTGAGCCCTAAAGCCCAACAAACTAACTAATTATAACATCAGTTGATAGTTTGATGATGATGATGTCAGTTGTGTACCTGCTGCCTTTGCAAGTGGGCGATGCTGCTGCCGGAGGATATGATCACTTTTAAAAACCCAGTGCTCACTGGACTAAAAACAAAAAACTGGTACTTAATCATGTCAAAAAGAAAAGAGCAGTGTTGGATTTTCACTTCTCGTTCTTGGATTCGGAGTGTATAATCCTTGAGTTCATGCAATTACGGAGTGCATAATATCTGGTAACCATGGGGTGAATACAAATTACTGAGACAAAGAAACAAAGTCTTGTTTTACCATTCAAGAAGCATACATTACAGGTGTTTCATCCCACACAGCCTAAGTATGCCTCCCGATACTGGATCACATAAAAATAGTATTTACTGAGAATACAAACTTCACACAGCAGTCCTGTGTTGTGGTGCTGGAAAAGTGTTAAATATACTGTCATTGGCAAGAAGTGATGCATTTCATCAATTGATTTTCCATGCAAGTTTGAATATATATTTAATTTCAGGTATGTATGTATATTACTATGATGAAATATATTATTCAAGCTTAGGGTATCCAAAGACATGTCTTACACCGTTTACCTCCATGAAGCAAACAAATGGTTTAGGCTTGGTTATGTTATGATAAGTTGGGCTCTACTCTTAAGTTGGCCAAGTTTTCATATCCAATGCCCTTTTTTATATTTCAAGAATTTGTTTTTCAACAATGAACCAGGCAAGGTTAGGTTATGTCAGGTTATGTTCCTTAATTTGCATTTTTAAAGAAAATCACTGGTTGGAATTTTTCCCTCTTTCAAGACAATTGTTCTTTTTGCATTGAAGGTTAGGCTAGGTTAGGGTAGATTATGCCACATTTTTTCCTTTTGCAAATTAATTTTTGCACTATATTACCCAACTCAAAGCCCATTTATTGGTGTTGTTTTGCCTGCCAACTGGAAAGTATGTATTTACAATGGAGGTGAGTGGTCGACCACATTTATAAACATGGCATTGGAAAAAGGAACTTCAATAACCCAAAATTACCCTAAACTGCAAATTTACAACTAGAAACAAAGTGACGATGAACAAGAATTATGCCTTTCACATCAGGAACCACAAAACCTCAATATCCCTTATGGAAAATGATTGGTCCTGAACCCTGTGCTGATGAATGCCCATGGCATGGTTGGATTTAAAAAACAATGTATCAAGACTGACAAAAAATGTTTCCAATAGGAAATTTGAATCCATTCATTCCATGCACCACCATAGGCATTATGTTAAATTTGGAAATCATTATGTCGCATTGGCAACCACAAAAGTGTACAAATTTACACCTGTGATTAGCATGCTCCAACTGTTACCCATCGAAAGACAGCATTAATAGCAATTAACCATATTCGCCGCAATAGCATAGCCAGAAAAAAAACAGAATTCCTACGAGGGGTATACCAGAAAATAGGAGTCACAGAAGATAATAAAGCAGCACCTATCAGTTACTATTCCCACAGCACCTACTCTTTTTTCCAGACGCACACCTGAGGAGAACGAAAACAGAAAAATAACAATGGCTTCCCCCCCGGCTTCGGTACCTTGGCCGTTGCCTTGGCTGACTCGATAGGCCTTGGGTTGGCCTTAGCCTTCATCAGGGCTGGCAGCGACTTGTGTTACATTGTCACAAAAACAATTCAATCGAGACAAGCTGCTCTTTTACCTTTGGCAACAAAGAGTTCATCGCATTGGCTGAGTTCAAACCACTAAGCCAATCAGCAGCCTCCGTACGGTCAGCCGGAGTTGATGAAAGCCCAGTAAGCGGCTCATAACTACCCCTCATTTTGCAGTGTATAAGAACATGACGGCTAAATTTCCATTTTCCCGGAGTGGGAGAAATTAGTTGTCGGAGTGACATAAACACTATTATTGCCACCAGTTTGTGGTGTACTGAAACAATGTAGGTCATGAAATGGAAGAACACTGAAATTTATGGTTATATGGTGGTCCATTTGACTGTAAAATGCAACCAGGTTTGAAGAACGTTTTGGTACCATTTAGGTCATTTTCTTGCGTAAAATCCATCGGTTATCTTTTTTGTTCTATTGCTCTGGACTGGTCCAGGATGCAAAACGATCAGTTTTGTTCATGTCAAGTTATGTAGAACATCTCAATCTTCAAGGAAACAAAAAGGAATGCAATATTTATAGCCTTTCTTGGCCGTAGTTTAAAAAGCTCCGACCGGAGTGGCAGCTGGAGAGCCGCGAATCCATCGAATCCAAGAAGCGCCGTTCGGGTCTGACCAGTCTGGAAATGGTGGTTTCCCTTCATTAGGCGAGCCGAGAATAGAGGTTTCTTTCACTTGGCGAGGAATTTTTATTGTATGCACCGAGTTGCCCACTGGATGGAAAGAGACGAAAGAGGCTCGTTGTATGCATCGCCAACCTTGGTAGGAACGACCTACGTGGATATAGTCGGATAATTCAAGGACCAGGTAGTGAGACTACTAGTTGATCTCGTGTAGTATCGGCCGACGTAGGAACTGAGGCCCAATTGAGGTTTCTTGAAATTTAATTATTCTTGTTGGTGTAAACTTCAGTATCAAAGCAGAAATATAGCTACCTAGCTAGAATGATGTATGCACAACCAGCTTAATGTTGAGAAGTATGGGTAGCCATAACAAAATTGTGATTCCTTATATTTTGCAGTGGTGCACATTTGTATTCCTCTGTTGATGCCCATGCATGCAGTGGCACAGCCTAGGACAGGGTTGTTTTATATACTGGGGGCAGGGCAAGTGGACCCTCAATGTTTGCTTTGCTTCTCAAATGACAATTTTTAACATGGGACCCTGTGGAGTGTGCCCCCAATCTATTTCACCCTGCCCATTGCCTTTCATGTATTTCCCCATCCCAAATAATTTTCATAAATGAACATCCATGACCTAGAAATAGTATTTTCATAAGTGTGTTCGAAATGTGTTGAATTTGGATGGAAGAACCTTTCAGCTTGTTTCGTTTTGTTTTGGAAATAAAGCTTTCATTTTTGTAAGACAGTATATTTTCAGGAATAAGGGATTGGTCCCCTTCAGTGCACCCATACAGTAACTCACAAGCATTGTTGTGCTCTAACAAAATGCTTCAGGAAATTGTGAAGTGCACCCCACCTCATACCCCAATCAACTCCATTATTTTGCTTTTTTGTCCCTGCAGCTTCCTGAACATTGCTATGCCATGACAAATCATAACATATGTCCACAAATATTTTGGGGATGTGATTGCTTTTGTGATTTGCAAGCTGTGTAGGGACTTCTCTAGTTCTCTAGTTCTGTCTAGCCGTGCATTCTTTCGAACACTACTGGGTCCAGCATTTTCAGAAATCAAAATAATGTACACATGAAGGCATCGCTGTTTATTAATTCACATGCTTCAGACAATTACATACCACCTGCACCATTTCATGGAACAAATACATTGGTATTAATGTTGTATGCAGATTGCAGAGTGATCCTTAAGCATCTGCTGTCATCTGTTGCACATGCTAGCAAGCTGGCACTTGTCTCGTCTTGTTTGCATCTAATTTTCTGTTCCACTTCTGCATCCTCTTGGAATGTTGCTGCAGCTCTCATGGTCACCTGAAATAACAAATGTGCATTATTATCAATGATGTTGCCAAGTTGCTGTGGCAAGGACATAACATGGCTAGACGAGATGAAGAGCACCAAAACTAGAAGGGTTTTTCATTATCAGCCATTGCTTACCAATGTTACAGGCCCTTGGAGCATGCTGCATCCTCTGCTTCATCACAATCCAATAATACTATTGGATTATGACAGCTGGTTGAGATTGCTGTTTAAGCAAGGCTCTTCATGATATATCATGTAATGTAAGGAGTATATTTTTTGGGGGGAGTGTATAATTCTTTGGAAGACAAAAGTTCCAAAAAAGGACCATATTTCCAACACTGGAAAAGAGTGATGTAAAAAAAATGTCATTAAGTGTGGGTTTCCACTCAAATTTCAGGACACTGTCTTACATTGCAGGGAGGTCACTTTGACACCCACCCCCTAATTTTTATAAGGTGGCTCCTGAATTGCTCATGTTATGACTTTGAAATTTGGCACACCTCTCAACAGTTGGTGAGCACACATTGTGTTGAACAAATCATTTCCAGTCGCCCATGGTGCCAAAGTCAAATGCTGGTCAAAGTCATTCATGACCTTGTCTGAATGTTGTTCTTAGATGAACACTGAAGTATTTTTTATAAGCAAGCCATACAAGATACAGTTAAAAAATGAAGCATGGGTGATGGACAAATGATCAAAGAGTGATGCAAAAATACAAAATGTGACCTCAGGTCAGGTCCCTAGGTCAAATGATGGGTGCTAAAAAATGTTTTCATAGGGCTTGCACTATAATCAACATTTATCCTAAATCAGAATGTATGTAGGGGCAAGTTATATTTTTCAAAAGCATTCCAGATTTACAGTTAATATCAAGTTAGATCGAGATATGACATGTTACTTGCCAATGGTGCATGTATTTCAGGTGTTCTAGGGGATACATACTGCTACAAAATAAATGTGACTAAGCAGGGGAATTTTGCATGCCAAATATATGCTTTAAATAATTTGGTTCCCTAATTCCATGGCAACATTTGTGTTTCTTCAAAAAATGCTGGTTTTTATTTGAAAGTTTTTGGACTAAATGTTCTCAAAGAAGGTGTAAAACATTTTATTTTACTTTTAAACTCATTACCTTCCCTGGATGCCATCTATTTCGAAAATTGTTCCTTCAGTATTTTATAGCATATTTACAGGCGTTTGACCTTGTTGGGATCATTGTCCTCTACTGTCTTTACATCGGTTACTTGTGTTCGACAAAGTCTTTAGTTTGCATGTCATCAACATTGAAGCACAAAATTTAGTTTGTTGTATGACTATGATCCGAAAACAACGGCGAAAACGCGTGACTCACTGCACCGAACATACCTGTTTGACCTGAGTTAGTTCGGGGATGAGTGGTCTAGGGGTAAGATGCTCGTCTCACAATCGAAAGGTTGTGGGTTCGAGTCTCACCTGTCGCTACTCTTCGCCCGCGACCAATCGGCGTGAGAGATTGGCGACGCTACATGACTCAACGGTCGACGTGTCGTAAAACCAATAACGAACCAACCTGACTTAGATCAACCAAAACAGATAAGCCGATAAATAAAAATGTGTAAGGTAGTCAAATGTTCAAAGGTGTAGTTACTTCATGCCTCTAACCCATCTATCGCCTTTCATCTGAGCGCATCAACGGCACCAACCTGCCACCTAGCGGAGGGCAAGTAGAAACGCGGCCAGTTTTAGGCCGTGCGCCTATGGGAGTTCGGGTACGCATTTCGTATTGGCATTTTTTTCAATTGATTCAGCCACTCCAGGAGGATTGCATCTGCCTTTCATGATACAGGATTGATCAAGGAACCCTACCGTTCCGAAGTTGTGATGCGAAGTGAAGGTATCTGTGAGTGGGAACCCATTTCGCCGAAAGGGTCGGCCCACCGATGTTGATTTCTTAAAATGATCGGAGGGGCAAAGTACATGAAGGCAATAGGCATACCAAAATGAATAGGGGGGGGTCACATTCCATAGGCTCCCATGTTAGAAGTTGAAATTATTGCGGGTGGGGGAAGCAAGCACTGAGGGGCAGTTTTACCCTCAAAGATAAGAATGGGCTTTCACCCCCACCCTCCTCGCTCTCTAGATATGTGGCTGTTATTTTCCGGTGGAGTGGTTTACTCAACTGAATGGGAGAGTACAGACTTCGGCGTACCCACCAATCCGCAGAGGATTGAGCGGAAGTTCCATGGAGGGTACAACCCCCTCCCCCTACACCATACCACTGACAGATTTATGATTTTGCCAAGGAGACGTCATTTCTCCAGAGGGGCGGCTCTTGGTCCAGAACATTTGGACGGGGTACACTCCGATCTCCCAGAGGGGCACCATTTGTTTTTGTCTGAGAAGTGCCTTTTGCCGACAAATTTGCGGCGTGCGTTCGGACTCCCAGAGGACTGCCGTTCCCAGGCCGAGGAGGGCGTTGCGCTGAGAAATTCGAGGGAGGGGGCACACTGGAACCTCCAAGAGATGCGTCCTTCGGGTCATAAGGGGCGCCACTTTCGCTTCCTCCCCCTTGGATCAGCCCTTGCAACATACCCTAGCTGGCAACGCCAATACCTCTAGTCGATTCGCTACCACTTGCTAGTCGTTTGACTCGGGGGTGTTGTTTTGTATACCTTTGAGGGGGAACTGCCACCTCAATGTTTGCTTAACCTACCCCCGCAATTATTTAAACTTCTAACATGGGAGCCAATGAAATGTCCCCCCCCCCAATTAATTTTGGTCTGCCCATTGCCTTCATGTACTTTGCCCCGTCCAATAATTTCAAGCTCAATATAAAGATAGAGAGATAAGATATAAATATTCAAGATAAAGATCATCAAGATATCAACTTCGGTGGGCCGACCCTTGGGGCGAGGTGGGCTCCCTCTCACAGATGTCTTCACTTCGCACCACGACAACTTCTGAACGGAGCGTAATAAATAAATAAGGAAAGAACGGTAAGGTTCTTTGATCAATTCTGTATCATGACAGGCTGATGCAATTCTCCTGGGATGCAATTCTCCTGGGATTGGAAAAAATGTCAATACGAAATGCGTACCCTGAACTCACATAGGCGCACGGCCTAAAACCGGCCGCGTTTCCGAGTTTTTACTTACCCTCCGCCAGGTGGGCTGATACGCAAACAGCTGTTGGTTTCCAATCCAGGCGTACATGATCCATGACAGGGCTACCCCACTCGAAGCCATTTCGTCATGGAATTTTAAAACCTTTCTATTCTTTTTCAATGTAGAACGATCTATTAAAACGCACTTTTTTATTCTGACATCCATTCAGGAATGTTTACAGTTGAAAATACCAATTGAAAATATGTTTATTGCAAGATATTTCTTGTACATTTAATTTAATATCAAGCACATAATTTCAGGATGGTAGTGCAGGAGTGAAGTGTTCTTTATTCAATGAACTCCTATAGCATGAAACAATGAATCAGAGTTAATCTCTGGAAGATTCCTTGCAGTTGCAAAGTGCCAGTGAATTTATTCAATGACGTATGGCGTACGTGCTACCTGCACATTGTTTGCAGAGGTAATAGGATGAACGCTGTTTTGTTGTTCCGGTCTTCTTTATCTGTTATGCATATTTACATATATCTACCAGATTTACACCCGTCACTAGGTTTAGTCCTCGCCCACCATGCACATTTCCCAAGCCTTCCCATCTAAGGGTTGCCTACTGTCACAATTTCGCCATTAATTGAAACCATGGGAAAGCTTTTCAGTGTTGTATGTTGCAAGCGATGGAACCAGTGGAAGTTTAATGCCTTCAGTTAATCTATGATCACTCAGAGCAGGTGAAAGGTAGAAACGTCGTTTATTGGCAATTTTGGGACTGTGTACCGGAATTATTTCAGACGGCTGCTAGCCAACCATCGGCGTGTAGCTCAGGCTCGCGGAGGTCTGTCGACATCTCATTTAACGTCGTGAAGCGTATCTTTAAGAGGCACTTCAGCAATCATCCTGGGACACCTAGTTTGATATGCTCGGACTGCAAAGGATTTCTTTGGGGTTTTCAATGGTAAAAATTGTCGCTGAATTTTTAGTTCAGTCCATAAAGTGCTCTAGGATGCGTGTTTTGTTTAGAAAGTTCACTCCTGGTCAATTGAGGACATTGACGTCGTTTGACCTGGAGCAGATCACCGGTAGGGTGACTTGGCTTTAAACACCCAAGCACACAGTGTCATTTGTTCGAGCAGTTCAGCTGCTGCAAAGTGAGTGCAAAGTACAATTTGAGCCAAAATATGCAAAGCATGCTTCTCGATATAGCATAATCTGGTGATCAGACTACCAACAATTTTGTCAGGCGATTCTGAAGGATCTACGATCAGTTGTTGCCAAATATGGTTGACTTCCCCTTGCCTTTTTATGGTCGCGAGAAAATCACTTGGAAGTGGCATCTACCCTCCCTTCACTGTCACATGAAGATAGTTTATGGCATTGTAGTTGTCAGAGTGCCTTCTGTTTGAAGAGCAGGTTCCTTGTGGTGCAATGCCATGACTTATGCTAATCCAAATTGTTAACAAACCATATCTACTTCACTGTTGTGGCTCTTGTTAGAATACACTACATTTTGTCCTGCAAGTGACACTTTCACTTTGATTATTATGGATTCATTTTAGTATACATGATTGCGTAAGAACATCGAACCCAAAATCGCGGTCATTTTACCTCCTTTTTTCCCCTCTTCGGTTTTGTGTCTGACAATGATGTTGAAAAGTCAGCCGTATCTGCAGGCATGTGCATGCCAGTAGTAGGCACCCTCGCGATGGTCCTTCTAGATTGCAGCAGTCATGCAGAGCACAGCATATGTCATATAATTATATTGTCACTATAACCGCCCGTCCTTTCAGTTATTCATAAGGAGTAAAATATCCATTGGGGACGTATTGTACAAAAAAAAACAAAAAAAAACGGTATGATGGCATTCTACTTTAAAGAACAAAACCAACCGACAAACTCCTATTTTGTATGCCTGAATCCACCCTGCCTGCTTTTAAAATCATATTTTAAGGTCGAAATTGATAGCTTAGACCCAGACGTTCCACGTATCAAGAGGTTATCCAACTATTAGTCTTCGAACTATGGTTCGTGATGAACAGCGCAACGAACAGCCTCATTGTATCACCCCTAGTTATGCCCTTGGGCTAAAATATGTTTTGCATGTGTAAATGTTAAAAAATTGGCATTCATGATTAATTAAGTCCATGGAAGTTCTTGCTAAGCAACAATATTCTAGAGGATAATTGCAGGCATACAATTCGTCTATTTTGGAGCCCCTGGGTCCACCTGTTATTTTATTTTCTTGTTTACATTTTGGAAGTGTAGAAGAGTGGATTTCGTCACAGCGATCGGTTCCCGCTGTCATGCTAGGAAATTGGATGGCGGACTATCGACATCTCCGGGGGTAGATCTCCGCCCACTACCCTGATAGAAGTAGAAATACGAGTTAATTAGGTCGTGTTGGTAAGCCTGAACGGCAATGCATGTACTTCAGATCATGCTGTGCTGCAATATGTTGAGCCAGTACAGAATACATACATAGGGATGTCTTCATTTGCTACCACGACCCGGTGTCGCCCATTGGGACGATTTTTCAGTGGAATTTTACCATGGTGTGCAAAGCCATGAGCAGCTTGCATGGCAAAGCCAATGTCGAACACATGCTGAAAGATGATCGTGTAGCTATCTGGCGTATCTCCAAAGAGTGACTCCACTTATATGCTTCTCAGTGCATTGCAATGTTTTCCTCAGGTGGTCACAAATCACGTATCTTCTTCGACTTGACCTAGCCGCGTGAGCAGTGCTTCACATAGCGGCGTGTCGCTCGGGCGTGACCGATACTTCCCGTATTGGCAGTCCCGATTGGCGATGTCATACGCAGCGCGCCGACAGGCGCACCGGCAGCCGGACCCGGCTGTGCGGCAGCAGCTGCTGTCCTGCTGGCCATCCTACCTGCTGGAGATTGCCGAGCCGCTGCTGGGGCTGCGCCTGTGTGAGTCACTGCGGGAGACCCCGGCCTCCGACCAGCTGTCGGTGCTGCTTCGGAGGCTGCCGGCGCTTCAGCTGGACCAGCTGCTGCAGGCGGTGGCGGCCGGACGCTCGCTGGTGCAGCAGCTGCTGGGCCCCGTGGTGCGGCCGGCGCTGCCCGCCGGCACCGCCAGCACGCCGGCGGAGCCCCGCCAGTCGGCCCAGTCGGGCCTGCACATCCAGACCAGTCAGACAGCCAAGTCCAGCCTGGCCACCCAGTCCCAGTGCAGCCTGGCCGTGCAGCTCAGCCTCACCACTCGGACCAGCGTGGGCGGCGAGCCGGCGCCACAGCGGCAGGCCGCCGACCCCCTGTTCCGCTACTATGGCGTCATCAATCACGTGGTCGAACTGCAGCTGGAAGGCAGTAAAGTGAAGGCGATATGTCGGGAGCTGCAGTGTTCCGTCATGCGCGTGGGGAACTTTGGGGAGCTGTACGACAACGGCGGCGACAAGGACTTAGAGACTCGTACGATGCTCGAGAAGTACGTTCAGTGGGCGCTGGACCACGGCGCCAGACCCATGACTCGCCTTGTGAGTGCAATGCAGCGTGTCAATCTAAAGACGTGCGCCGACCGACTGGAGCAGCTCATCGCCCACCTGCAGCTAGAAGACTAGGCTCTGCACCACTCCAGACCACTCCAAGGCAGATATGTCCAGTAGGGTGACCTTTTTAAATATTTTGTTCTCGAAATGTTTTGCTAACTCCCAATGTTCTGATACAGTTTTTGATGCTGATTCCGAATATCAACTTATTTTCAACTTTTTAGATGTTTCTTTGCCCGCACGGATCGATTGAGGTTTTTCGACTTGTGGATTTTTGACATTCTTTTAGCTGTGGTTACAAATAGAATCAAAGCATAGCTTAAACTAGTGATTTTTATTAAAGCTTGGAGAATGGAGATTCACTTGACAGCAAGATCAGTGCACTTCCATAATCCATTGATACCGAAAATTAACTTTCAAATGAAGCGTTTGCATAGTTCATGTTTTCTTCATAGATGGCGCTAGTGTCAGACGTCTCGTTCCACACTGCATTGGGCGATATTGTGGCGACCATGTAATATTGACGACTAGATTAATTATTGGATGACAAACTAGATACGCTCGCAATTCCTTTCAAGCATATGGGTGCGAGCTGGTGGTCATCAGTGTCCAAGTGTAAATATTTGAATCGCAAATGTGCAGATATCAGAATACACGGTGAGCTTTCATCTCCTAAATATTTTGGATAGCGAGGTATACTTAGAATCTAATGCATTCTAAGCATTAATATCGATGAAGTATTGGTAGAGCCTACAAGCCAAAATGTACGTCGTCGACATGTTAACTGAACATGTCAACGACGCAGGCATCTACATTTTTTGGAGGAGCAAATGAGGCAAAACTGCAGTTTATAGGTGACGTTGATCGAGCGACGTCGCTGAAATGGAGAAACATGGCGGCACAGTCAATGTCGCAGTCAGTCGCACGCGCTCCCCGAGTCGAAACCGGCAAAACAGACGAGCAGTCACAGTATCGACAACATGATGATTGACCCGAAGAATATGCCGATGAATCAGACGAGTATGCCATCCCTTATTGGCACTTACCCAGGAGAAGCAAGCCACTAAATCTGACTGCCGTTGAGGAGACACTGGACGCTACCGATACCGGTGCAAGAAAGGCGTCTAAATTATTGACATCGTTTTTGTCGCTTTGGGAGAAGAAGTGTGGATGTAATCACCAAATTGAAGGTGCGAAAAGCTATTGATGTGAGCAGAAAGTATAGAATGGAAGTATATGATATGGCGAAGGACTGTACTGCTGTACTTTGTGATGGCCGTGACGACCAGACGAGAGGGGAGGGCATTGTCAAATCGGGTCGATTGTTGTATGAAAAGATGAGTGCACACCATGTCTCTGTAAATATGCATCCCGGGGATGTGCACATAGTTCATTTTGTGTGTGACGGAAAGCACACCGGGCACAGTGTCGCGCAAAAGCTCAAAGATTTTCTGCATGATCGTATGGCAGGTGCGCAAAACATTGCCTTCATTGGT
Organism: Ashinkailepas kermadecensis; assembly: GCA_034440615.1. Classification (NCBI taxonomy): domain Eukaryota; kingdom Metazoa; phylum Arthropoda; class Thecostraca; family Neolepadidae; genus Ashinkailepas; species Ashinkailepas kermadecensis. The sequence continues at coordinate 404,176 of JAOTOM010004849.1, read as the reverse complement.
GGCGATAGAACTAACCGGGTTGTTTGATTCAAGGGGTGATGGATGGCACATTTTGAACAACTGATAGGGCGACCTGTGGGTCGAATTCTTTGCTTGTGCCACCAGGCGGAATTCCCCCATCAAGCTCTGTTTGGACTGCTGGACGGACAAACAGCCGGGCCCAGCACGTTCTCTGGGCCAATCTGAAAATTCATTGTGGGAGATGTCCACAAGCCAGATGTTGCGTTTGCTACAATAACGTTTGAGGTTTTTCCAGAGTTGCCATCACGTGTAGAGCAGGGCCTAAGCACTGATATGAGGCTGCTGTATCAATGTGCTAAGTCCTCGACCAATGGTACCACTGATAGGATGCGAGATCGTGTGCATGAAAAAATGTGCATGGCGAGATGGTGCACGGCCCAGATCCGTATTGTACGCTATTATTTATCTGTATCTGAGCCATCTGTTCCACTATGCAGCCTAGTTAAGTATGTTGTGTGTGTGTGTATGTGCCAACTGTGATGGCAATGAAAGGAAGTGGAATGCGGTACATGGGCCCGGCCGGCGACCTCTACGAGCAGATGAAACGACAGAAAGAGCATTTCCACGGCTTCGAGATGGAAGCAATTGCAAAGACCACGACGAGAAACATGCATATGGCACATGCCGAAAACGTTATGTTGGCCATGCTGGGTGACAATGACCAAGCGGTCAGGATGGAGGCTGTCAGCATGATCAAAACCGTGCGCCAAAAGAAAAACCTCTCCACGAAATGGGGCACAATTCGGCCATTCAAATTATCTTCGGCCATTATCATCTCCGCGCGTGAACTGGTGTGCTGAGTCATACACGGAATTGGCTGACGTTAATCAGTGTGCGACAGACGGGCAAGATATAGAACAGCCTTCAACACGAAAAATGTATGAGGAAAACATACTAAAGTTCATCGAAGAACCACTTCAGACAGGAGTTCCTTGTCACTCGCAGTCAACCGAGAGGTCGGTAAAACTGACAACTGAAACGTTGGCAGTGGTAGTCGGTGCAGAAAGACAGGATGCAAACGCCCTAAGCAAAATAAAATTTCAAAAAATGCTCCCAGGTCAGGGAACAAAGAAAGTGCACAATGTCTCTGGCTCACATGATCGTGGCAGTGTGGCTTCCGCTGCAAACCGTAATGTGTGTGCAATGAAAGCATGCCATGTCTAAATACAAATGTGATGTAATACGCCTGTTATGGATGAAGTGCTTCTGATGCGCTTGTCTATCAGAATCTGACTGAGGCCGCTTCCAAGTTGATTACATATGCTTATAAGCAGCAACGTAAGGTTAACGCTTTTTTGGCATATCGAGAGGAAAATGACTGCATCGGTGGCTTGTGGGCCCCGCCAGCACTTTATCGATCCTAACACTTAAAATCTAATAAATTCTAAGTATATCTCGTACAAAATATCTTGGAGCGGAAATCTCACCGTGTATTCTGCTAATATCTGCAAATTCGCGGTTTAAATGCGTACACTAGGACACTGATGGCCACCAATTCGCATCGATATACTTGAAAATAATTGTTAGCATGTCTAGTGTACCATCCAATAATTAATCTAGTCGTCAATATTACTTGGTCGCCGCAATATCGCCAAATGCAAAGTGTGGAGCGGTTATTCCGACACTAGCGCCATCTATGAAAAAAGCCTGAACTATGCGAACGCTTCATTTGAAAGTTAATTTTCCCTATCAATGGATTATGAAAGTGCACTGATCTTGCTGTCAAGTGAATCTCCATTGTCCAAGCTTTAATAAAAATAACTAGTTAAAGTTATGTTTTGCTTCTATTGGTAGCCACAGTTCAAAATATATCAAAAATCCAGAATTCGAAAAGCTTCAATCGATCCGTGCGGGCAAAGAAAAATCGAAAAAGTTGAAAAGAAGTTGATATTCGGAATCAGCATCAAAAACTATCAGAATAGGGGGAGTTAGCAAAACATATCGAAAAATGTCTTTAAAAAGGGCACCCTAATGTCCAGCTGGAATCGTAGAAAATGCCCGCATGTGGAAAATCGGCTGGGTGTGGTCTGACGGTGCCAAGACTGCTCCAACTGGACCTGGCGGTGCTGGGGCATGACATGACATGACAACAGCAGATGTCACTTCCAGTTCATCGCAGAGATGCGTCCTGCAATAACTGTGGCTGACCACTCCCTCGTACGCTCGGGGACACTCCAGTCGTGGTCGATGCTGGAATACATCTGGCAATGTCCGTGATCTGGTGGTGATGATGATACCTCAGGCCTGGTCGTGGACATGACAGACCTATCAGCAGCTGGGGCTTGGCGGTGGCCCAATGATAAACCCTTGGTAAAATATAGTGAAAATACCACTTCCTGAACACTCACTCGGCATCCTTTCTAGAGAAGTGTCGATATTGTGCTTCTTGATGTGTGTTGCGAGGACTTCGTCCCTCATTTCTAACAGTGTTGCGCTTGCAAGTGGCATGCTTATGCTCACCATTACGGATCATGATACACGAATATCTCGTAGCACAATTTCAGGTAAAGACATCTACGATTTGGTCTGTCATGCAATTCCAGCTTGCAGCTTCCAGGTAGTTTTATCGTTATCGTTGATATAGGCATCCCTAAATTACTTCAGGGTCAAAGCAGGCAAAACACAAGGTTCACTTATAAGTACGTTGTGGGTTCAAAATTGAGCAAAATTGAGGACATCAAATGCATCTGAAGCATAGTGTCATGGGGAATTTGGCATCCTATTGTACTCGCTTAACATCTCGCATCTAACGGAAACACACATTATTTTAACACTGCGGTGGCCATGATACCTAGCAGCACCTGGGACTTGGTGGGGACCATGACACACCTGTCAGCACCTGGGCCCTAGTGGTGGTCGTGACACCTGTCAGCATCTGGGGCCTAGTGGTGGTCATGACCCGCCTGCCAGCACCTGGGGTCTAGTGGTGGCCAGGGCCCATTTGACTACATCTGGGACCTGGTGGTGGTTATGACTCACCTGGTAACATCTGTGGCCTGGTGATGGTTTTTGTCCGCTTTGAACGCGGCTCTAACGCCTGCGAGTTTGGTTCATATTGAAGGTGACGCAATATACCATGCAATCGTAAGGTTAAGTATGTTTGCCCTCTATATGCCGAAAGGTGACTGTTCCGGCTTGGTATAATATTTCCTTGTTACCTGCACCATTTTGACCCAATTTAGTGCTTTGTACGCAGGCTTCGATATTTACCAGTCTTCATAAACTCAAAGGTGACCCAATGTATCATGTAATTTTGAAATAATCACAAATCAAAGCACTTTTATACCCCAAGAGGTCCATGTTGGTGACCGCAGTAGCTCAGTCCGAAAGGCGTTGAACTCTTGATCCAAAGATCGTGGGTTCGAATCCCGAAACTAGTGGCGTTACCGAGTTTACCACGCTCAATTGGCACCGAGGCTGGTAGCGCTATGTGACCTAGCAGTTGAATGCGTCGCATGAAAGAACTCGCTCCTTCAAGTCTGATCGTGTTTTTGTTTGTACGCCTTATGATTGGCTATAACGATTGTAATTTCGTTTCAGATTAGAAGTGACTCAATGTATCAGGAAACGGTGATGTAAAATTTGTTTACCCCATAGGGGTCAAGGTTGATCCCGTACCGTTTTGACCCAATTTAGTGCTTTGTGCGCAGAGGCGCAGCCAAGGAGGGGGGGCTTACCACCCAAAAATGTACTAGATCAAACGAAACATTTTGATAATTTCACCACGGGAAACCATAAGCTTTCGGCGCGCTTTGTGCACCGGGAGCTTTCTTCATTTCATCCCACTTTTTGGTCGGCTCCCCATGAGAAAGTCCTGGCTGCGCCACTGTTTGTGCGTCTCGTCATGGCTCATGTTGTCATGGGAAATGCGTTCTAGTTTGGTTGACGTTGGCGGTAACACCTACTTGACCCTTTTTTACCTATTTAGGTTAAGCCTTTCCTTGCATCTTTTCTTGACTGCAAGTTGTAAGGGGAGATATACGCAAGGGCGTCGCCACCGGGGGGGCAGGGGGGGCAGTCGCCCCCCCTGCCGTGAAACTGGGGGGCGCCGCCCCCCTGAAATTTGAGGAGGCCCCCATCCGCAAATGCACAGCAAAAAAGGTGAGCAAGGAGGCCGACGGGACAGAAGATCATACTGTCAATGAGGCCTCAAGACTGACGAGGCCCCCAGGAAATATAATCAGGTCTCTATAAAAGACGTAGAACAGAGATTGGAAGGAGGCCCCCAGGACGAAAAGGAGGCCCCATGACGAAAAGGAGGCCCCTATGACGAAAAGGAGGCACCCATGACGAAAAGGAGGCCCCAAGACGTAGAACAGAGATTGGAAGGAGGCCCCCAGGACGAAAAGGAGGCCCCATGACGAAAAGGAGGCCCCCAGGACGAAAGGAATGCACCCAAGGACAAAAAGGAGGCCCCCAAGACGTAGAACAGATATTGGGATGAGGTCCCCAGGACGAAAAGGAGGCCCCCAGGACGAAAAGGAGGCCCCCAGGACGAAAAGGAGGCACCCAAGACGTAGAACAGAGATTGGGAGGAGGCCCCCGTGACTAAAAGGAGGCACCCAGGACGAAAGGAGGCCCCCAGAACGAAAGGGATGCACCCAAGGACAAAAAGGAGGCCCCCAAGACGTAGAACAGAGATTGGGATGAGGCCCCCAGGACGAAAAGGAGGCCCCCAGGACGAAAAGGAGGCACCCAGAACGAAAAGGAGGCCCCCGAGACGAAAAGGAGGTCCCCAGGACGAAAAGGAGGCCCCCAGGACTAAAAGGAGGCCACCAGGACGAAAAGGATGCCCCCATGACGCAAAGGAGGCCCCCAAAACGTAGAACAGAGATTGGGAGGAGGCCCCCAGGACTAAAAAGGAGGCCCCCAGGACGAAAAGGAGGCCCCAGAACGAAAAGGATGCACCCAAGTACGAAAACGAGGCCCCCAAGACGTAGAACAGAGATTGGGAGGAGGCTCCCAGGACGAAAAGGAGGCCCCAAGACGTAGAACAGAGATTGGGAGATGGGCCCCAGGACGAAAAGGAGGCCCCAAGACGTAGAACAGAGATTGGGAGGAGGCCACCAGGACGAAAAGGAGGCCCCCAGGACGAAAAGGAGGTCCCCAGGACGAAAAGGATGCCCCCAGGACGCAAAGGAAGCACCCAAGACGTAGAACAGAGATTGGGAGGAGGCCCCCTGGACGAAAGGAGGCCCCTAAGACGTAGAACAGAGATTGGGAGGTGGCCCCCATGACGAAAAGGAGGCCCCCAGGACGAAAAGGAGGCACCCAGGACGAAAAAGAGGACCCTAAGACGTAGAACAGAGATTGTGAGGTGGCCCCCAGGACGAAAAGGAGTCTCCCAGAACGAAAAGGATGCCCCCAGGACGCAAAGGAAGCACCCAAGACGTAGAACAGAGATTGGGAGGAGGCCCGCAGGACTAAAAGGAGGCCCCAGGACGAAAAAGAGGCCCCCCAGAACGAAAAGGATGCACCTAAGGACGAAAAGGAGTCCCCTAAGACGTAGAACAGAGATTGGGAGGTAGCCCCCAGGATGAAAAGGAGGCCCCAGGACGAAAAGGAGGCCCCCAGTACGAAAAGGAGGCCCTCAGGACGGAAAGGATGCCACCGATACGGGCAAGAAGCCACCCAGGTTAGACGAAAAGGCTTCCGATGGGTGGCAGGATAGTCTTAATTTGGAAAACGAGGCCCCCAAGACGGAAGAGGATGCCCCTGCAATATAAAATTAAGACAAGATAGGGGAGATTTCTCCGGACGCAATAGGGGCCCCAAGACGGGTAAGAAGGTCTCCGCATGAATGAGAGAAGGCCACCGAGACCAGCCAGATGAGGCCCATATTTTGGAAGAGGAGGACCCTAGAAGAGAAAATATAGGACTAGGACGCAAAAGCACCCTGCTAAGAGGATAATGAGGCTCCAAACACAGATAAGGAGGCCCCCATGACGTGAGAGGAGGCCCCTAATTTAAAAAAGGAGTGACCTAGGAGAGGGTAGGAGTCCCCAGAAATCAAGAGAGTGTCAAAAATGGCACGGAGGAAACCAGGATTGCAAAGGAGGCCCCAACACCGGAAAGGAGGCCACAGAATATGAGAGGAGGCCCTAAGACGGAAAAGGAAGCCAGTAGATATGAGATGAGGTTTCGGAGACGCAAAAGCAGGCCCCAAACAGGTGAGGTTCCACCGAGATAGAAAAGGACGATCCAGAGACGTGGCAAGAGGCACCTAATTGGGAAGAGAACGACACAAGATTGGAAATGAGACCCCATGATGAACGAGGAGGCCCCTAAAATAGGAGAGAAAGGCCATTGGATAAGACAAATGGCTCCCAGGCGGAAAAGAAGGCTCGAAGACGGCTAAGAAGGTCCCCGGGAAATAACAAGGCCAATAAGATAGGAAAGGTTGCCAGTAATTTGGCAGAGGAGGCGCCTGGAATAGAAGAGGAGTCCACCAGGAGATAAGAGACCACCCCTAAGATGGGTAAAGATCGAATACACACGCAGAGCAGGAGACCCCAAGACGTGAGAGGAGGCCCCTAATTTGAAAAAGAAGGCCTCTAGAAGAGAATGAGGCATCTGCCGGACTCGAGAGGAGTCCCTCAAGAAGGAGTAGGTCTCCAGGACCAAATGAGACCCCGAAAACCGGAAAGAGTTCCCAGGAAATGAGAGGAGGCCCTTAAGATGGGAGTGGTAGCAGATATGGAAGAGGTGAGGTTTCCAAAATTGAAGATCCCTCAAAACGGGTAAGGCTTTGCCATGATAAAGGAAGAGGCCCACGAGGCGTGGCAGGAGGCCCCTAATTTGGCGGAGAATGCCCCTCGAAGATGAGAGGAAGCCCCATGCCTTGTTAAAGGGTCCCCAGAATGCAAGAGGAAGCCCTCCAAGACGGGAGAGGGGGACCATTGAATATGGAGGAGGGTAGGACACACAAGGAGACGTCGAAAACCAGTAAAAAGGCTCTAGGAAATGAGACGAGACCCTTAAGACGCGACAGGAGGCCTATAATTTGCAAGAAGAAACCATTAAGAAATAGTAGGAGTCATGTCTGGGTACTTTAAAATCACGATATGGGCCCCAAAAGATCCGGCCGGGGCCCCCGCAAATTATGCTGAGCCTGGGGTACCAAAAATTCACGCCCGGACCACCACAATCATGCCAGGGGCACGACAGGTCGTACCGTGCCCCAACAGTCTGATTGGGACCAAAACAAATGAAGCCGGAGCAACGAAAAACAATCCGGACATGGATAATAACTTTGGGGGCCCAACAATGACGCCAAAAGCACCCAAATCGCATTGGACCCCCAAAAAGTGTCGAGGCCGCTATAGCTCGCGCTAGGGATCCAAGCGAATGACGTCAGGGCCCAAAAGATCACATTGGACTCAAAAAAGTCGCGTCGCATCCCTTGAAAATCACACTGGAGGCCCAGAAGGTCGCACCGGGGCCCCAAAAGTTGCAGCTGCCCCAAAAATCAATCCTTAATCGGAATGTCACTCTGGGACAAAAAAAAACTCCTTCAGTGGCCGCAGTGCTATATCAAAGGGGCAAATGCCCCCTCCATCCTGAGAGGGATAAGCTCCCAAGAATCTGCCGGGGCCTCAAAAATCGCGCTGGGACCACCAAAATTCGCGTCGGTCCACCAGAATTCGCGTATGGGTCTCCAAATAAATACGGCGAGCCCCGGAAAACTCGCTCCGAGGCCCGAAAAATTGCAACAGGAACCGCCAAAATCGCCTTGGGGCCACAGCTAAATACAACGCGTCCCACAAACTCGAACCAGGTACCTCAAATATCGCGCTCGGGACCCACAATTCCCATCGGTAGTCCCGTCGAGGCTCTAAAAAATTGGCGTCTTGGGCCACACGTAAGCACAGTGTAACCACAAACACCGGATCGGTATCCGAAAAAATCAAGCTGGAGCCCTCCAAAATAAGGAGGGATTCCAACAACTAAATGCCCAGGTTAAAAAAATGGCTCTGGAGCACCGAACATATTATCAGATGCCTTCACAAATTGCATACGGCACCGAAAAACAAACCGGATCTCGAACAATCGAGGTGGGACACAAAAACATGGCGTCAAGGGCTCGAGAAATCAGGCCGGGATTCGGACTTTTTAAAAATCAGAAGGGCTTCACAAAATTGTATTGAGCCCAGAAAACTGGGGTTGGGTCTCCGGAACCATGCGCCTAGGCGCGATAAGCCTCTCTGGGACCTAGAAACATCGTACCGGAGCCCCAAAATTGTTCTGGGGCCCCACAACTGTGCGTCAGAAGCCCAAAATAGACACATCGGGACCCTAAGAGCACAACGGGGGCCGAAAATACAACTGGCCCTCCAAAGCGCACAGTCTCACAAAAAGCGACAGGGCCTTAACACATGCGTTGCAGCCATAAATATACATACCGGGAGGTCTAAAAAATATACCGGAAGCTCTCAAGGCACACAGGGGTCATGATAACGCACAAGGACCTGAAAAGGTGGTTGGGGCCGCAAAAGGCAACATCGTTCCAAAACAAACAAAAAGACCGGGCGCTAAATAAACACATCGGGGTCTTCGAAAACGCCCTGACAGTAAAAAAACCTCGGTGCGCAAAAATGCAACAAACCATAAAACGAGCAGGGGGTTCGAAAATCTTTTAGGCCCCTAACAAAAATGGATTGGAGCCATAATACACAATCATAGAGCAAGAAAGACGCAATGGGTCCAAAAAAGAATGCTGAGGCAGGGCCTCGGTTCGGTAGCCAATCTGGGAGTATAGCAGCAAAGATATGAAGTGCATCAAACCTCAGCGGAAACCGCATTTCATAACTACCAGAAAATGTGGAAAGTAGGAAACTAATGATCGAATTTAATCAATCGACTTTTCGCAGCGAACGCCCATACGAAGCGTTCCATCACGTCAAATATGGCGCAATTGTATCATGTGGCAGCAATTAGCAAAACGCAGAAGGCCTCGCAGAGGCCGTAGCATCGCACGAAGTGTGGCGAATGCACCGAATACGAAAGATGGGTGTGCACGTGCACTGACGTTGCCGTCGTGGCGACCGGGTGCTATGAACTGGAATGCCTGCAATTGTGAAATTTTGTATTTTAAAGTGGTGGGTAATACATTTTAACACTCGCACGTCCGGCGGTCCGCGCCAACTTCGCATGTCCGGGGGGGGCAGATGTCTGCCCCCCCTAAGATCTCGAGAACTATGCTAGGTAGCGACAAACGGAAAACGGCTTTAGATAGCTGGTGACAAGCTCTATCGAAAGTATTTCGGTTATGTTCTCGCTCTGGTCAATATTTAGGTCACTGGGTCATCATATGTCAAATTCGACCAGATCGGGTGGGACCCTCAGATATTGGCACATATCTCAGGACCTGTAACAGATAGAAACAAACTGCAAATGCTATTCGACAGCCCTTGAAATGTGCTATCGACATACGCTGTGTAATTTAAGGTCAGGTCAACAGATGGGTCACCGAAACAATGACCTCAGGTCAAGGTCATGGGGTAGAGTAGGGAGGTCATGTAATATATCAATCGACACGTCTTGGCGATACAAGCACAATGAAGGTAATTTCAGCCTTCTAGCTCAATGCATTGCGATATAATGCGCATAAATGTGCTAGTGATTTCAGGTGACCTCAGCTGACCTTGGTGGGGCCACTGAGCAAAAATGTCAGCGATAACATTGCGAATAGCTTCCAACTACACGCCATAACGGTTGGAGGTCATTCCGAGAGCAAATATGTAACCAGGAAACATTTGTATATTTTTCGACCTGACCTGACCTCAGGTCAACGCTACGAAAAAACCGTGATATATATATTATAGACCCTGATAAGTTCATGACGTGATATAAGTTTGAAATCTATCGCCCAATTATTGTGGGAGTGATGCCACCTAGAACTCGGAGGGACGTTAGGTCACTTCGCCTGACCTGGTGACCTGACTTGAGATGACCCAGGGTCAAACATTTCTGAGGACATGCGGAAAAGACCAATGAGCAGCCATGCGAGGTTTGGCTTTGCTAACCCGATTAGTATGGCGGCAAAGTAGGAAAAACCGCAGGGGCGGCAGATATCTGCCCCCCCCCCCCCCGGACGTGCGCGGGTTAAATTGAAGTTGTGGGCCTAATACATCTTCGAAACACTGCTCGTTTTAGGGCTTTGTTGCTTTTTTGTGCACCGAGTATGTTTTACGTGGCAGGGCGTTTTCGAAGATCCTGATGTGTTTATTTAGCTCCCGGTCGTTTTGTACGTTTTGGAACCATGTTGTCTTTTGTGGCCCAGCCTCTTTTTCAGGCCCTTGTGCGTTCTCATGGCCCCTGTGCGCCTTGCGAGCTTGCAGTGTATTTTTTTTCGAGCTCCCGGCATGTTTATTTAGGGCTGCAACGCATGTTTTAAGGCCATATCGCTTTTTGGGAGACTCGGTGCGCTTTGGAAGGTTAGTTGTATTTTCGGGCACCGTTGTACTCTTAGGGTCCGGCTGTGTATATTTGGGGCTTCTGATGCACATTTGTGGGGCCCCAGTACGATTTTGGGGCTTCGGTGTGATTTTTCTGGGTCCCAGCGCGACTTATCGCGTCCAGGCGCGTGGTTCCGGGGACCCAACGCCAGCTTTCTGTGCTCAACGCGATTTTTTGTGGATCTTTTCTGGGTTTTTATGTCCGAATCCCAGCCTGATTTTTCGAGCCTCTGGCGCCATGTTTTTGCATCCCACCTCGATTTTTCGAGATCCGGCATGCTTTTCGGTGCCATACGCAATTTTTGAAGGCATCTGGAGAAAAATGTTCGGTGCTCCAGAGCCATTTTGCTGATCCGGACATTTATTTGTTGTAATCTCTCCTTTTTTGGAGGGCTCCAGCTTGAATTTTTGGGATACCGATCCGGTTTTGTGGTATAGGTGTAATTTCAGCAGTGTGAGGTAACTTATCAAGGTACCAAAAGAAAACCTTAGAACTGGGTGGTGGAGTTAGGGTTGAAATCCGACCAATCAGAAACCATAGTGGTAGATTAGGCCCCTCCACAGGACAATTTAGTTGATGACTAATTATATTATTTCGAAATGTCCCCTTTGACAAAATAGCGGTCGAAATCCAAGGACTTTTTAATGGGCGTAGGTGCCTCCCCCCTCCCCTGCAAATCCGTTTGCCCCCTCCTGCTTGACGCAAATATAGGTACTCCACTGGTCCCTCAATAATTTTCCGAAACATACGCCCATGGGGCAAAACCAACATTGAGGGGACAAATTACCCCCTCACAAGCATACAATACAACATCCATGCCCCATATAAAATGGGATGAATGATGTTTTTAAATGCATTTTCTTCCAACAAACTTCTTTTCTGTTATTACAGCCTGCATGATTAGAGCTTCCCAGCTTCCATACCTTCTCAGTCATTTACAAAACGGTACAGCACAGCGAAAACGATGGGCGTAACGGCGTGGAATTTGAAGGTTTGGATTACGTATGCACTGACATTGTTGCATTGTTGCATTGTCATTTATGCATTGCTGTTCAATGCTTGTTCTTGTCGTGAATTTATTCGCTGAGGATATATTTTAGCTCGTGTGACAGTTGCCTTGCAGCCAGCACCAAATGTTATAAAAATAAATAAATTCCTAAGATGGCGCTCAGAAAACCAATGCAATCCACTTCTCGTTGTCACCTTTGCGAAATTGTCGTCCTATGACTCAGAAATGATCGTTCAAGCTTTGCTTATGACATCAAGCTGGTAGGAATAAATAACAGTAGTGATGAATCTAGCTATATTCAGTTAGACTTGGAGGACTTAAAAGTGGGTTGATCAATGGCAGATATCTGTAAGATATGCTTAGCACCAGCCCCGCCAGCTCGCTGCAATCTAGAGGCCAGCGGGAAGATTCGAGAAAGCATTGAGACGTTGGTTTGTTTTGGCACTTATGTATTTATCCAAATATTACTCATTTATACCCTGGTATGACCCAGTTTTCAGCGAAAATTATTATTGCTATTGCGTTTTGAGTACATGATGCACCATGCCAAGAACAAACAAAACACCAATATCAAATCATGTTCCCCATTCTCGAACCATAGTAAGAGCCTGAAAACAATATGAGACCCTAACACAATGGAGGCCCCCTTTCGGGGAACAGGAGGCCCCCTTCCGACCTTGCCCCCCCCTGGAAGAATTTCGTGGCGACGCCACTGGATATACGCTAAGAAAATATCACCTTTGATGACTGCTTGACCTGGGGTCTTGATAGGTCAAAGGTAGAGTTATGATGATAGGACACCCTTTAAGTAGTCTGTACAGACCTCGTGTTTGTAACCCAACCAGCGAACAAGATACCGGAGGCAGTCCACTTTGTAGCTTGACCTTTGGTAACCTCTGGAGGTCAAATGCTGCGGTGTGGGGAAAAATGGTGCTACAGTTTGTTTACTAATGGAATATTGCATATTTTGTAAGAATTTCAGCCGAATTTGAGGGTCGCACCTGGATGCAAAATAATGGACATACAGATGCGGAGATTTTTGGCGAAGGTCGTGACCACAGGTCAAGTATGTGTTGATAAGGGAAAAGATGATACCTTGTGACATTTGTGCGTCCCAATGCGTGTATTTGTGGTGGATGTTATATTAATATAGTTCCGTTTGGCCGCAAGTTATAATGGTGGAATGCATAGGCGTAGGAATGTCTCAAAAAGTGGGTGGGCCAGGGTCAACAGCAGGGGCGCACCCAGGCATTTCGCAAAGTACCTTGGTTGAGCACTTTTGGATAGATAACCCGATAATTTCAATAGTGAAGACACGACTTTCACCGCTAAGGGGGATGGGGCAGGCCCCCTGGGCGCGCCTATGGCTAACAGCAACATGTGATGCTGAAAATGAACTATCATCACAGCATAAGTACTTTCAAATTCACACTCCTTGCTGGATTTGGAACTCTTTTAACGACTGATGGATTCTTTTGTAATAATAGGTTTATCATAGTACTATACGTCTTTAAGATGTCACCCGTTGTAAATGTTCACCGATGTTGACGAGGAGAAATAATAAGCAAGAACGAAGCTTACTTGCTGGTCCATGGCAAAAGAAGTATCATGACTGACGCTGGAGAGAATGAGAAAAAGGAAAGACGGGTGATCGCTGGTTGAGAATTCTTCGATCCGGTGTGTGGCAAACAAAGATTGGCAGGCTGACAGACTGTGGCAAATAAAAAAGCAATAAATAAAAATGCATGGTATTGTGTTCGTCCTCAGGGCCTAACTCCAACATATAGATGATCAGTCACTTCAAACATCTCGGTAGTACACATTGTGCACTTTAGAATATCCGCCACTTGAAACGAAATGCTACAACTACATCACGTGGCACCCGGCTGAAACGGAATGAAAGCGCTTATTTTGGGGACCAACAATTCAGTGCAAAATAGCCCACACGTGACAATACACGGCACCTCATAAAGTCATAACGTGTTCAGACTTCAGAGCTACAAGGGCCCATCCTGAATTTAATTCGAAGACTAGTTCTCTTCTTCCCACGTTTTCAGGTGGCTAAGAAATCCGGATAACCGCTTAGCTTTGATGTATCTCATTTCTGATTAAATACGCTCCCAGATTGGCTACCGAACTAAGTCCCTAGTTAGGTGTTCTTTTTTTGGACCTTTCGGTTTTCTTTGTCTTCGGGTGTATTTTATGGCTGCAGTCAATTTTTGTTAGGGGCCCGGCATATCCTTGCGACCCGACTCTTTTTTTTAAAAGTTTTGTTGCTTTTTTGTTCACCAACGATATTTTTTAGGTATCGGCGCGTTTTCGCAGACACCGAAGTGTTTATTGAGTGGGCGGTCTTTTCGTTCCTTTTCTAGGACCATGTCGATTTTTGATGGTTCTAGCCTGTTTTTGAGGCCCCATGTGCTCAAACCCCGCTGTGCTTTGAGGGCCCTGTTGTGTTTTGATTTTTGAGCTCCCGGTGTGTTTACTTAGAGCTGCAAAGCATGTTTTAAGGCCCTGCCGCTTTTTTGCCAGACACGGTACGCGTTGGAGGGCTCGGTGCATTTTCGTCCTCCAGTTGTGCTCTCAGGGTCTCGCTGTGGTTATTTGGGCTCCTCGCTCATATTTGTGGGACCCCAGCACGATATTAGGGCTCCGGTATAATTTATCCGGGTCCTGTCGCGACTCTTCGGGCCCAGGCACCTGGTTTCGTGGGAATCCGACGCCATTTTCTGGGCTCGACGCAATTTTTGGTTACTTACTCGGAATTATGTAAAGTTCGAGCCACGGCCTGATTTGTCGGACCTTCGGCGACATTTTTGTGTCCCGTCGCGATTTGTCGAGCTCCGGTACGTTTTTCGGTGCCGTATGCGATTTGTTAGGAAATCTGGTGGTATGTTTGGGCTAAGGGACGATTTTCCTGGCTCGAACATTTATTTTTCGGAATCTCTTTATTTTGGAGGGATCCGGCTTGATTCTTGTCGGGTTCCGATGCGATTTTGGGGCCACACTGCTTATTTGGAGACATCGACGCCAATTTTTGGGAGACTCAAGGGAATTATTGATGCCTCGACCAGAATTTATGCGACTAACGGCATACATTTTTGGTCCTTAACGCGATATTTGGGGGGCTTGGCGCGTTCACGGGGCGCATTGTACTTATCTGGGCCCCACCGCGATTTTGGCGTTCCTCGGCGGAAATTTTCGGGCCCGGTGCAAGTTTTTTTGGTGTCTGCTGTATTCATTTATAACCCCCAATTCTGGGGCCCCGTCGCGAATTTACATTGCCCTAGAACCATTTCTGGGGGGCCCCGGCGCGATTCTTGGGGTCTTGGGAGCGCACCTCCTGAGGATGGAGGGTGGATTTACCTCTTTAGTATGCCACTGCGGCTGCTCAGCGAGTTTTTTTTTTTTCAGCCGATGGCACCCCTCAGAGTAGAGAGGCCCTCAGGATAACTTTCTTTCGGGACCTGTTCTGAATTTTCCGGTGCTCGGGTGGACTCGATAGAGTCCCTTTGTGATTTTTTGGGGTTCGACTTCTATTTTTGTAAGCCTCCTGCGTGAGATTTGTGGGCCCTGGTACGATTCTTCGGATTTTTTCGGTGATCCAACGCGCTTCTTTTCCGGGGCCCGACGCTTTTTTTGGGTCTTTGGCGCAATTTTTGTTGCCGCAGAGTAGCGTTCCGGGAAGAAATTGATTTTGGGAAGCCAGCTGCGACCTGTGGGGCTCCGGCGCGACTTTTTGGGCCCCTAGTGTGATTTTCAAGGGCAGCAGCACGACGTTTTTGGGTCCAAGTGCGATTTTTTGACCCTGACGTCATTTGATGGGATGCCTATCGAGAGTTTTAGTGGCCTTGACACGTCTTCGGGGGCCCAACACGTCTTGGTTTCTCTTGGAGTGATTGCTGGGACTCCAGAGTGATTTTCCATGTCCGGACTGTTGCTTTTCGTTGCGCCGGCTTCATTTATTGAGTGTTCCCGATGTGACTTTTGGGGCATCGGTGCGACAAGTCGAGCCCCTAGCATGATTTTGAGGGACCCAGGTGCGACTTTTTGGTACCTTCAGGTTCAGCGTCCCACACTGCCTGCCACACACTGCCTGCCACTTGTTTTGGATGAAAATAGACACTTCTTGGTAATGGTCCGTGGCAAGGAGTGGTAATGACCGAGTGCACGGGGCATGTGCTGCTCGCTTCGCCGCAGCATCCGCCAACTAATTCCCATAAATTCCCACATGGCTATGGAGCCAACATAGAATCACCCGTCGTCCTAGGCGTTTCGATATCGGTAAAATGGCACAAAATATCACGCAGAAGGGGGTTTGATTGATAAAACGTGTTCAGGGCCATAATACTACTGAAAAAATTAGTGAGTATAACGTGACGATCACCATCCGACACCTCGATAAAACATAGAGCATTCGTAATAGCTACAAGTACCGACGAGTACACCGATGCGTACGTCGGGAGAGTAAGCGAGCAGGCGACGGATCCACAAACAAAAGCGCTGTCCACACCGTCCTCTGTTCGAGAGCCGTCAGTATATGTTGCCAGCAAATCCTGGAATGTTTCAATATGTTCCAGCGCAGGTGCACGAAATTCTGCTGGAGGAACATTGGCTTTTCTGATTTTCGCGAGAGATACATCTACCTCCGGTGCAATCAGCTGCCATGGGGGTGTTTCCATGTCCTGGGCTCTTCGAATTCCCTGAAGTTGAACTCGACTATTTTGCAGAAGCTTTCGAATTCGCACACCGAACGGGGCGACATTTAGATTCCGTTCCCCTGAAAAAAGAGTCCGTAGTCGACGTGAAACGACATACGGGTGAGCCGGATGACCAGGAAACTGGCAGAGCTTGCAGGCGTACGGCTTCGCGCCAGAAGGTTCACGATGGGTGACGTGCGAAATGTTCCGGTCGCGTTGCGGATAGCGGTGTGATGAACAGTGTCCAATGCTCGTTTGGTCGAACTGCGTGCTCCGTCGTAAATAAAACAAGCGTAGTCCAGTTTACACCGTATCAGTGAGCGATACAGCAGGATCAGTGAGTGTCTGTCAGCTCCATAGCTAGTGGGAGAAACACACTTTAATATGTTGAGCGATTTAAAACACTTGTCGCGGAGTGTTCTAAAATGTTCTGTATAACTAAAACGTGAATCACTGGGGCAGTTACGATGAGGATAATTTTTTTTTATATTCGGCTGAACTACAGCTTGCCTGAGGTGTCCAAGCGAAACGTAGCTCTGCTCAAGCAAAT
This sequence comes from Ashinkailepas kermadecensis, assembly GCA_034440615.1. Lineage (NCBI taxonomy): Eukaryota > Metazoa > Arthropoda > Thecostraca > Neolepadidae > Ashinkailepas > Ashinkailepas kermadecensis. The sequence continues at coordinate 387,438 of JAOTOM010004849.1, read as the reverse complement.
TGCTGGCTAGGAGTTGGCTACGAGGTTCAGCGGGGCAAAATGCGCTCTGGAAATGACCCCGCTCTTATGCTGATTTAACCTGTGACTTTAGCCGGTTTTACAGCGGAAATTTGCTTGTGTTTAGTGTAGCTGGTATAATAACTTTATAGATGGTATAAAAGTTAGTAGCTAGCATAACGCCAAATACGTTTACTTTTTACGGTCATTTTGTGTTAATTATAGTAAAGTAGTGGTCCGCTATTGGGCGTATGAACTGATATTGTACATGAGAAATAATTTTCATTTCATATAACTTTGATTTGAAGATTTACATTTCTTGGTTCTAAAAACGGACATGTTCACTGTTCAGTCCGTTCCTCTTCCTCCAGGGTTGCCACCGTGGTACGATCGTGCCAGCTCTAGTCGCTTTCGACAAATCTGGTACGCATGTAAGATATCGGTTTCCGGCAGAGCGCCTGCTGAAGTCAGGGGCACGCATTTTGTGCATGCCTTTTTCAAATTAATTCAACGACTGTGGATGGTTTGAATCGGCATTTCACGACACATAATTGATCAGAAAAAAACCTCACCTTTCTTTCTTTATTGGTTTATGGTGTTCCGTTCAGTAATTGTCGTGGTGTGAAACGAAAGCATTCCCGACAAGAAATTCCATGCATAAAAAAATGGTCGGACAACTGGCAAGTGGTGGCATAACGTAGCAAGTCGATCAGACGGTATAGCATCGTCGCCAACAGGGCTGGAAAACTCTCACGAAGGGAGTGAGTCCAGGTCCTTATTTTCAACACATTTTCAGATTGAATCCCCCTCTCCATTCTTGGAAAAAATGCATTGGAAACCATTTGGAACTATTGGGATTTTCCTAGTGGTTTTAATGGTCCCTAATGGTCTGAATGCTTCCCGATGGAATTGGTTCCAATGGTCTCAATAGTATTCTGGCCAGACCAATCGGAGTTTCCATTCGGAACCTGGTGGTTGAACGTCGTTTTTCTTGTGGCATAATATCCGAAATGGTATTAACGGCCGTCTTACTAGACATGTATGGATTGCCGTGAATAATTATGATGCATTTTCAAATGCATGGGGTCTACGCGCTAGCGGATCTAAAGGGTAGGGACACGGAGGCCATGCCCTCTCCCCACTCTCCAAGCGGCGTGAAGGGGACCAAACTATCTCACGCCCCCAAAACGGGACTGTACAATTAACTCAAAATATCGACTTAATGTCACACACAAGGGCATATTTTAAGAAGTTTTCCTTAAGGGGAAGATGGCCACAAAATACACACCAAAATGAAGAACTTAATTGGGATCGGCAAATTGGCTCCTAAAAATGTATACATTTACACTTCACAATGCGGTCTATGACATGTCAATCAGGACCCGGAAATTAACTCTGGAATCCAAAAAATAACTCCAAATGCGTCACAAATTGAGTATGGCTATACACAAAGCGTGCCTTTGCCACGAAAGAAACGCACCGGGGCCTCAAAAATCACGACGGGAACCGGAAACGCAACTCGCACTCAGAAAAAAGAGGCCACAAGAACTTGTGCCTCCCAACAACACGCATTGGGGCCCCGAAGACTCGCGCTTGACCCCGAAGCAAAATCGCACAGGAGCTCCCAAAAATAGTGGTGGGACCGCAAAATTTCCGTCGGGATGCTTAAAATTTTAGCTGTGGATACAAATAAACAGTGGGGCCGAAAATTCGTGACAGGACCATACAAAAATAAATCCGAGGCTTAGAAAAATCCAGCGGAGACCCCGAATCTTGGCCTGGAAAACCGACCTGGAATCCCATGAATCGTGCATAGCGCCGAAAAAAACGTCCCGACTCCCCGACAAAAATAAAATCAGGCCCGGCGCCCAAAATCGCAGTACGTCCCAGTGATGTACCATGTGCTCCAGTATCGATACCTGGTGGATACGAATACACCCGGGATCTCCAGCCATGGTCGCCGGAGCGGGTAGGGTGAAAAGGCGAGTCGTAGGGGAAGGGGCGAAGGCAACCCCCTCTATAACTCACACTTCTGGGAGGTCCCAGTGTACCGGTCTCCCTAGCATTTTTTGTCCTCCAGTGGTGCTCCTCGGAAGGGAAATGTGCCCCTCCAGGTACATTCACAGCGGCGCCCATCCAAACAAGCTTCCCCTCATGACAATTCCTGGATCCACACCTGGCAAAACCTGATACTGTTGGTAAAGTACCATGCCCACATCAAATTCGAAACTCTGTCGGCCAACGGCGTTACGACGTCAATCATGGTCCAACCCCTCTCAGCCACATTAGGCTATAAATGTGGTTGAGATGGTTTCAGAACCCTCTGAACCACATTGGGTTGTCCTAACCTAACTTGACATAACTTAGCCTAACTTCCTTTTTTATGACATTTTTAGTTTCGTTTTTATCCTCGAACATTTCAAGCTAAATATCCAACCTAACTGACCCATCTCAACATCTTGTGTTGCCTTTTGGAGGTAAAATTAACTTGTGAACAATTTAAACTGCAATAATTCCATAGTTTATTCAATTTGCCATGACTGTAAGACAAAAACTCTCCTTTGAAAAGTTTGGTAACCTTTGATCTGATCCAGGATCACAAAAGTCCAAACCCAAATAATTTGGCATATACCTAAAATAAATTGTAATAGTTGCTGAGTGAAGATTGGTCATGTCAGCAAGCAAGAAATTTAGTTTAAAAAAGTGCTGCAGAAGTCATATGCAGCTTCATGAAGTATTTTGTATGAGTAAGGTATGCTCCTTTTTTTTCATATGGTAGACATTGACATCACACAGGATTACACAAATAGAAATCTTACACAATTATGACATTTTCAATCATTTTGTGGAGGTTTCATAATGATCAGATAGGTATGTAGCTTCTAAGATTAGTCATGTCTGCATGCCAAAAAGAGCTTTAGTAAATAATTTCACCCTTATGGCAGGCCAGTCATCCAAATTTAAACTACATGCACTTGGCACACTTGGTAAACCATACACATTTCACAAATGCCTCATTCCTTGATTAGACATAGTGGTCCCTCTCGTCTGTTTACCTTCCTTCTCATTACACATAGGTACAGAGCATGCAGGCTATATCTAAAACTGTACAGGCCATTTATGAAAAAATAAGTTGTTAATCACAAGAAAAGCTACTACACTTGATGGAGAAGCATAGCACATATCTTCCCACGAAAACATTTCGTTGGCAACTATCAACGAAATTTTAAATGTTCCTTATATATTTCACTGGTGCCTGTGTACGGCCTTGGCTGGTGCATAGGCCTCCTGCCCATTCCAAAAATCTAAATAGGCTTAAAAAAACAATATACAAGAAAAAAAAAATGAACAGATGAAAAATAATAGCACACAGCCTCAGAGCATGTCATTTTTCTGAAAGAGACATTAAAGTAGCTTTAAAATCTATATATATATATATATATATATATATATATATATATACAATCCATTTCAACCCTCACCGACAAACTCAGACGGTAGTGTACACATAGGCACACCGGAGGGGGCGGCAGGGGGCCCGGCCCCCCCCCCATGAGACCAAAGTGCCCTTTTGACCGAAAAGTGCCCTCTTGGCCGGAATGTCCCAAATTTAGCCCCAAAATCACCTGCCTTATGTGCCCCGCCTGTGCCAAAGGTGCCCTTTGGGCCCAAAACTGCCCTTTTGGCCTAAAAATGACATTCCCCTGTGCCCTTTCCTGTCCTATGCCTGTCCCAATTAGGTGCCCTTTTGATCTAAAAGTGCCCTGTGCCCTGCCCTGTACCCTGCCCTGTGCCTTGTGCTGTACCGTTAACTCTGCCCTGCCCTGTGTCCTGCCCTATGCCCTGCCCCATGCCCTGCCCTGTGCCCTGAAGCTTTCGTCGCTATTTTTATTGTGTTACATGTTTGTGTACATGTCACCTGCCTTCAGGACCATCGCCTTCGTGCCAGCTGTTATCATCCTTTCCAGAAATCCACATCCTGCGTACTTTTACATCAAAGGTAAGCGGGCAACCTTCATCTCACGACATAATGCATGCAGGCTGCATGTTTTTGGAAATATTATTGTAAATACAAGGGTTCGGTGCTATAACATATAACGTGTCCCATGGAAAATTCACGCCCCCCCCCCCCCCCGGTCAGCAAACCTTCCAGTGTGCCCCAGGCCGCAAAGTGCCCTTTTGGAGCCGGTCAAGTGCCCTTTTAGAGCCGGCCAAGTGCCCTTTTCGGTCCGGGCCCCCCATGGAAAAATCCTGGGTGCGCGCCTGAGTGTACAGGTGACGGCTCGCAGATCTGCAAGCACCACAAAGAAATTCAACCAATCAGCGGCTAAGGATCGGAATATATGACGCATTTAAGACACAAACAGGCACATCATTTGCCATCTGGCAAACGATGATCGTCTGATGCAAGTCGCGGCCAGATACCTGCCAGTTGAACTAGAGATGAGTGAAGTTGCCGTTTGTTAACGTGGGCTGAAAGTTAATTGTCGTCGTTTATGCTATTATTTATTTTTCCTTTTTGAATTCTCAATCTGTTCAGTTAAATAATTTTTTAAAATATATGAAACAGGTATCACCGTTTGAACTACTATTCGTTTACATTTTCTACTTTACATTATTTTATGTCCGGTCGCTCTATCTCGGAGAACGAGTCTGGCAACAGATCAAATTTCCGCTGTAAAACCTGCTTTTGACAGGTCAAGCATCTGGTTGTGATAATGGTAGTATTTCTGCATCGGTTCCGTGTCCGTGCCAGTCAAACTAGGGAAAAAGAGGGTGGCTCAACCTTTGGTATCTTTCTTTGGCAACCTCTGGAGGTCAAACTCGGTTTAAGAACTAATGGAACCGGGGTGTCCCGGAGGGTGATTTAAATACCTTTTGACAAGCTTAAGCTGAATCGGATCAGGTGCCAATATGTATTTAAATAGAAATACGAAACGTTGTTCTTTTGGCGTTCTAAAACTCTTTCAATCTTAATGCTGATTTCTAAGAAGTCACGTGCTTTCGAACACGCATGCGCCCCGCCCACAAAGGCTGGCACTATTGTTTTGTACTGTTTGCGTCATGTACGTCGCGTTCACATCCTCCAGAACACGATCGATTTCTTGTCGCTTTAGGTTCTGTTCGCACCAATAAACATTAAGTATTTTGCAGTGAAATTACGATGTCAATAGATCTCTGACAAATGTCTGACTGTTATTGATGCTGAAAATATGTGTCAGCAAATTAGGAATGCATCGTGAAGTTTCGCAGACCTCGCTCTGAGCAGCTTTAAGTACCTAGTTCACGACTTGTATTAATTGGACGTGCTTGTAGATCTGCCCGGTAATATTTTTGGTGTTTTGTACAGTATTTCACATTCCATCTAAATTGAGGTGAATATATACTTTAAAGTCGTTCCGCCGTTTCCTTTTATCTCGATAGGTTGCATGTTCATAATATCATAAAGACATAGTGTGAAGACTTAGGAAGATTGATTGGTTGCTTGGGCTTAGGGGCGCATCAACTGCTACTGGTTATGTAGTGCCCATAACTGGTAAGAAGACTTAGGAAGAGGCGCAGGGGCCTATCTGGGCTAAGCATATAAAGGAACTATATTATAAGTTTAGACAAAATGATGCTCAACATGGATTGACATGGAGCAGCTTTGAGTATTTCACAATGTGTATTAACCATGTGTGCTTGTAGATCTGCTCTGGCATGTTTTGGTGTTTTATATGGTACCTATTTTGCCTTTAATTGAATTCAGGTAAATGGGTAAATCTGAACACATTCCATTTTCCGAACACCTACCTTTGGACATCTTCATGTTCAGCACATGCATAACAAAAAGATGGTGGTATTCATAAATGGGTATATATCAAGATCAAGGTAAAATGTGACTTTTTGGATTTTGTTATTTTCATATGGGGTATTTGAATGTGGAAATGATGATGCGACTACTCATTTTCTCTGCAAATGATTACTTTTCAGTTGGCAAAGAAATACACTAGCAAAATCTTCACTACAAATATAGCATATTGCGTATACTGGTTTTCCAGTTAGGTTAGGTTAGGTTAGGTTATGTTTTGTTATGTTAGGCTAGGTTAGGTTATGTTAGGCTAGGTTAGGTTATGTTAGTCTAGGTTAGGTTAGATTAGATTATGTTATGCTATGATACATTTGATATATTATGCTGAAAATGAGTGACCGCATCGTCTTCATCATGTCAGAAAGCATACCATTACAACAAAAAAATTAAAAATCACATTTTACCTTGATCTTGATATTTACCCCTAGGGTATATGACTTAAAAGTAATCATTTGCTGTGAAAATGAGTGACTGCATCATCTTCATCATGTCAGAAAGCATACAATTACAAACAAAAAAAATCAAAAAAATCACATTTTACCTTGATCTTGATATTTATCCATAAATGATGGACCTTTCTCTACCAAAATATCAAGGTCTGATCACATAGTTTTACTGATTCTTTGTGTATGGTGCTAGCAAAGTCAGCAGGTGCCATTTCAGGCTTTCAAGAGCAGTTGGCTAAAGAAAACCATAAGGAAGTGAATTTCAATATTTTTGTCTTCAATTACACTAGCATTTTTTTAGTGGCTACTAATAGCTTGTACCACAACAGCTACAGTGAAGTAATCCTGAACAACATTTTCTTGTTCAGAATATGGCATACCTTGCTCTTTGTAAGTGGTTAAAGTCATAAAGAGTTTAGACTTAACAAGAGCCACAAGGGCCTATCCAGTTAAGTCTGTAAATGGAAGATACCATAAGTCTGGTAAAAAGACCTACCCCAACCATCACCACATCCTAAAGAAACCATCCACCAACATCCCACACACCTATCAATGCCTATCTACCCTAGCTATCCAGCCCTATTCCTCCTGATCCCCTCAACACGTGTGGATTGAATGCCCTACCAACAACTTTCAAACTGCATCCATGCCCGCTTAAAGGAGTCTGTGCCGTGCACACCCACCTAGCACAAATCTCACCACATCCACCACAAATCAGAACTAAAAAAAAGATTTTCCTGTCTAAAAAAATTGTCCACCCTACTTTTAAATACATTCAATGAGGAACTCCCCACAACATCAGCAGGCAGCCTATTCCACTGATCAACAACCCTTTGACTGAAAACCTGTTGTCACTTAACTGTCCTACACCTCAACTTGTCTAACCTGAATTGATGACCCCTATGTGATACTCTAAACTGAAGAGCATCATTCAAATTGACCTGATCTAGTCCTTTATCAATTTTGTACATTTCAATCATGTCCCCCTTGATCTCCTATACTTGAGTGAGTACATATCTAATGCCACAAGCCTTTCTCCATATTATAGGTTACCTATTCCACTGATGAATCTAGTTGCTTTGCACTGCACTCTTTCTAACATATCTATATCTTTTTCTAGGTAGGGGCTCCATGCTTGTAGATAATATTCCAAGTGGGGTCGCACATATGCTAAGTACAGTTTTTTTCATGACTTCCTTGCTCTTATTCTCATGCTTCTATTGATGAGTCCCAGCATTCTGAGTGCCCGGTTCATAGCTGAGATGCATTGTTTTTCTGCTTTAAGGTCTTTTGAAACCAACACACCTAAGTCTCTTTCCTCTTCAATAACATCCAGTTCCCTCCCTCCCATTGTATATCTGAAGGTCTCACCTCCAGACCACAGATGCATAACCTTTCACTTATCATAGTTGAAAGAAATCTGTCATTGATCAGCCCATTTTTATAGGTCCTCCAAGACCCAAGTCTAGTTGACTATTACTAGAGTGATCACTACTGTTTGCCACTCCTACCAGCTTGATGTCATCAGCAAATTTGAACACTATTAGATCTAGATATAGTGTAATATAGACTCTATATCTAGATATAGAACACTATAATATCTTTTCATCAAATTTTCATCAAAAGGAACTGTTTGAATATGGATAGCTTGTTCATTTTTGTGTTCAGTAAACACAGTACAATTACTGGCTCAGCCATACAGAAGCAGCAGTAGAGTTATTTGTTGCATGATGTCTTCAGTGTTTGGAACCCCCCCCCCCCTCTTCCCCACATACATTAAAGTCATTGTGTCATTTGTTTTATCTCAATAGGTTGCATGCTTAGACATAAAAGACATAAAGACATAAAAGATCAGTGCAACTATGAGCCACAAGGGCCCTTCTGGACCATTAAGTCATATAGTGTGAAGACTTAAGCAGAGGCACAGGGACCCATTTGGGCTAAGCCCATGGAGGAAATATGTTATAGATGAAAAGATGCTCAACACCCTGATCAATGCTATTTCTATAATTATAAGGAAGCTACCCACCAACATCCTATATACCTATACTAATCATACCTATACATTCTATGTCAATTTAGGTACTTAGCAATATCTATCCAATCTACCCCAGCATATCTAGCCCTATTGACTTCATCTTGTGCAACACACATGTGGATCTAGTGAGCATGTAACATGTGCATGACCACTAGATATAGGTGGCTCAACTATATCATCCCACTTCATCCACCCAATTTCCCACCTTCCTACCATGCATCTTATGATTAAACTATAAGATTATTTGACCTAAATAATGTATCAAGCTTGCTTTAATGCCTTCTTACTTCTTATGCATTTGTGCATTCAATGAGAGGCTCTCCACCACATCACCAGGCAGCCCATTCCATTGATCAACCACCCTTTGACTGAAAACTTGTTGGTGACTGTCCTACACCTTGTCTTGTCCAACCTGTATTGATGACCCCATGTGATACTCTGAATATATGAGTACCCTTCAGATCTTTCAGATTATAAGAGTATCTTTCAGATTAAGATTTCAGATTAACACCAAAAAAGAGGCTTGGATTTGGGTAATGTAGCATAAAAATGTTAAAAAGTTTTTTTTTTTTTAAAGTCACATAAACTAGCCTAACATAGCCTAACATCCCATGCAAGAAACCATATTTTAAAAAGGAATAAATTTCAAACACTTAAAAAAAATATTCCAAATTCAAAAACCTAACCTAGCTTAACATAACCTAACCCAGCCTTTCTTTTTCAGAAAACAATTTTTTTTGGAACATCTAAAAGACAAATTTGACAATTTTTCCAAACTAGAGAACCAAACCTAAACAACACGAGCCTCACACACTCGTCGGAAAATACGTACTAAAACTTCTGTCCATGATCTGCCTGTTAACCTGATACCCAGACATAGTCATTATAGGCACACACAAAACCTATCAAACGTACCTCTAGATGCCCAAGTGTTTGACGTGCTTGATTATGGCCCGAATTTCGTTCTTGCACAAAACGTAGGACGAGCATGCTTGCGAAAAGTGGAAGTAGGAATTGAGCGTGCGCTCTATGCACTCAGATGGAGGTATGTTAGGGATTCTAAGCGCAATAATGGTCACATGGCGATGAGTCAACTATCCGGCGACACGACACGAAATTCCCGGGGCATTCGCCCATCATTCGCAGATTTACCTGCATTCCAGCCACCGAAGGCTCCGATAGAGTTCGAATAAATTTTCAGAGATCTTAAGTCCAAGTTAATGAAATCTTTCAAAAGGCACCCCACAGCTACAAATAACATCACCGATAACCAAAGTAAGGCCATCAAGGAACTTGAAGTCAACACCAGCATCATAAAGCCATCATATAAAGGCAAAGGATTTGTCATAATGGACAAAGCAGATTACGTACAAAAAGCTACGAAATTGACCGCGGAATATCAGCCGGTATCGAAACACCCGAACCCCACTAAGAGTCTAGATATCAGAACCAGTATCCTCATCAAGTCCACCCTCTCCCAGAAATTACCAAAAGATGTCGTACAATCGTTGATCCCTCACTTCAGCCACACAGCTGAGTTATATGGCCTCCCAAAAAACCACAAACCCGATATACCACTGCGTCCCATAGTATCAGCATGCGGAGATCCTTTAGACAAGCTTTCCTGGTTTATGTGCAAAATCCTAACCCAAATTTTGGCTTTCATACCAGCACATCTGACAAACACTGAGAGCTATCTGGACAAAGTACGAGAATGCTTTCCAAAGCGCTTGCCGGTTGGCAGCATAGCATTCACTATGGATGTAACAAATCTCTATGGAAGTATTCCAATACAGGAAGGTATTGATGCGGTCCTAAAACTACTTGAACACAACGTGAACAATATTAATCTATTCGGCCTTAGCTTACCGGACTGTGAAGTGTTTCTGAACCACATTTACCATAACAACATTCTTAAATTCGGTGATTCAGTCTTCAAGCAAACCAAGGGAGTTGCCATGGAAAACCGCTGTGCCCCTCCCTTTGCTATAGCCTTCATGCACTGGTTTGAAACAACATTCTTAGCGAAGACAACTTTGAAGCCGATCATCTACCTACGGTACATTGACGATGTATTTGGCATTTGGACCCATGGAATTAAATCACTGATGGAACTTTACACAAACATAAACATGGAGCACCCAGAAATATCCTTGGAACACTCATTAGATTCACCTTGGAACACTCAATTCACCTTGGAACACTCATTAGACAAAGGCTCCATTGCATTTCTGGATACATGGTTCACCATTCATATATATATATATATATATATATATATATATATATATATATATATATATATATATATATACTATATCTATATCTATATCTATATATATATATATATATATATATATATATATATATATATATATATATTTACATACATGGTTGGTATATATATATATATATATATATATATATATATATATATATATATATATATATATAAATATATATTTACATACATGGTTGGTATATATATATATATATATGTGTATGTATATGTATATGTATATGTATATGTATATGTATATGTATATGTATATGTATATGTATATGTATATGTATATGTATATGTATATGTATATGTATATGCATATGTATATGTATATGCATATGCATATGCATATGCATACGTATATATACATACAGATAGCTAGATAGATAGATAGATATATATATAGATATATAGATATATAGATATATAGATATATAGATATATAGATATATATATATATAGATATATACATATATATATATATATATATATATATATATATATATATATATATATATATATATATATATATATATATATATATATATATATATAGTGTAGTGCGTCAGTGTAGTGCGATTTGAGGGTTAAGGGACGAGAGAGCGATAGGGGCGGCGATTGCAGAAATTGTGAGATCCGTGTGATGTATGATATTGGGAAATGTGCATACTGTGTATGTTGATCTTAGTGCATGCGAGATGTGAAGGTGATTTCTTGTTAAGGCGACAAAATATGCGAGGATGCGATTCGAATTCGGAGCGTGATTTCAGTGTATGATTTTTGTCATGAATTGATGTGTACAAAATATTGTCACTCTTGAAAATGATCCATGATCGAAAAGTTTGAGATCTAATATATCTATTTTGTATTAAAAGCACAGCATTCCTTGTAAATGTCGGCCAAAACGTTTCACCTTATTTTACTTTCAATCAAACCTAACCAAACCAAACCAAACCAAGCCAAACCAAAACAAGTCAACGAAATCCTAGCCCCTTTGTGTGCTTCCCAGAGGTAAACTATGCATACAACTTGTCTCATGAATACCTTAACCTGCCCCATATTTCCAGTTGTATCCTCACACCCAGTCTTGGGAGTGGGGTCATTTTATACCCCCTGTAATTTGCAAACTAAGCATTGCATGAACACGAAAGTGGTGCCATTGGAAAGCGCTCAATGCGTATGGCCTGAAACCACTCCAAAAATTGTATCCCCTCCCCAAAAAGTGACATCACTAGGGGGTTTATGGGGTCACAACTGATATCATGTTTTGGCTCCAAGGAGTTCATTTTGGGAGATTAAAAAACACGAAGTATTTTGAATCAGAAAAAGAAAGTGAAATTGACCATGGCCCAAACATTTTTGCCTGCCCAAAATTCAACATTTAATATGTGAGAAAAAAAATCATGATTTTTAGTTCAATTTTCATGAAGTTTTTTTCCTAATGGGTAGAGCAGACTGAGAAACGTTATTTTAAGTCAACTTGCCCTCATAAAAAGTGCTTACTTTAGCCTAACAAAAATTATCAAAAGTTAATCTGATGAATTTTGTTGCATTCCTAGAGATCAGCAAACAATGAAAGTTTCATTAAAATATCCAACCAGTATAGCATGACAACTGGTTGAACCTTTTTTGGAGGTGACCTCACTTGTCCTTGGCTAACTCGCTGACCATGGATGACCTGGCCTCAACATTTTCACACAACATGCCAAATTGATGTGGGAAAGGTGTGGAAAATGTTGGCGATGCTGCGCGCTGTGTGCCAGTCTTAGAGGAACAACAAAAAGGAACCTTGTGACAATGGAACATATGATGCAGTTAATGGATCTGGTGATAAGTGTGCGGTATTTACGAGGAGATAGTAGATGATTATGCTTCAGTACAGACATGAGTTAGAGGCAGGAAGCAAAAGCCAAAAGAGAATAGCACAGAAGCTGACTCTGACGACAACTCACAAAGGTTAGTCAGCTCGGAATGGAGGACAGATCATCCCAGTACAAATTAAATACATTTTGATGATTATTGATACATAAAAAATAAATAAATATTGCCAAAGTACACAAATATTACAATGGAATTGTGGAGACCTCATTGACAATTTGGCAGAGGTGAAACCTTGGTTGTTGTTATTATTTTGTTCTATACATTTTGAGCACTCTGGTGAGGAATATTAAGTTTGCATCAACATTACATGATGACCTTTTCTCGATAGGCCAGACATAGTACAAAAAAAGTTATTTTGCACCTTGTGTGTATTCAGGTACAACCCTTCCTCGAACCCAAATGAAATGCAATTCAATCCATCATGCAAATCCTTACTGCCATGTTTTTATATATGACATGAAAACATAACTTTAATCTTTTCCGATTACGGAGACCTCTGAAATCGTATTTAGTACAAGACAAACAGTTATCCACATCTGCTTGCAAAACTGACACGCAACACTGCCTACCATAAAGAAAAAAATATTTTATAACTGAAGCTCCAAAGTACAATAATCAATTTAGGCTCTTTTCATATGCATATCGCATCTGTCTTTTATAACCTGGTGGCACGTACACACGAGCATCGCAATACCAGCAAGAATAAAAACATTCCGGAAGTCACTGCTCTGTGCAATGTACATATGCACACACACAAACAAACGCAACTCATGGCAATGGACTGTCCTGCGTATGTAGATGTATGAATTTATGAATATATAGAGTCTGCACCACATTACTACTCTTGCAACAGCAGGCAGGCGTTTCACATAGCCTGTGCAAAGGATCCTCGATCCGGAAAGAATCCATGGATGGATAATTGTATTATTTTAAAGGTACCTGTGCACTCCTGGAAACTGCTGACCCCTTAAGATTAACTTAAAACCCTATGGGAAATCACCCCTGATCGTTTTCTGGGACACTGTACTCAATGGAAAAGTACCCCTTAAAATGTTGAAATTATCCACCAATGAAGGTTTCTTTCACACAACTGGCACGATTATGTTTCGTCTCGGGAAATATTCCTCGCAGGGTTGATATTGGATTCTTTTGTGCTGGATTTGCGGATTCAGCATCCATACTGTTGTGGACATCGATGGGTGCATATGTCAGCAACCTACACATGTGTTTGATGATGCAAACTTCCCACAGATCGAAACAAACATGCTGGCCATGGAAAAGCCACCAGAGCAGCATGGATCCAGCACCAAATATTACCGGGACCCTGCACACAGGTCAGTGTACCATGTACTACCGGGACCCTGCACACAGGTCAGTGTGCCGTTTATCACAGGGATCCTGCACACGGGTGTCCCTGCTTCGTAACAGAGTGGCAGAATACAACCTCTGAACAGGGAGGGGAGAGGGGGTTGAAATCCGATGACGTGGAAGCCATGTTGGTAAATTGACCCAGTCCACAGGAAAATGAAGTTGTTACTAATTATTCCAAGACAACTTAAAATGGTCCCTTTGAGAACACTAGTGGTTGAAATCCGATGAACTCAACATGCTGGTAGGTGGCCCCTTCCAACTACGTTTGCACCCTCGGACGCAAATACTAGTTACACCACTGCCTCGTGGTGGCAATATGTTTATTTCCAATCCTTTACAAAGCTCCGTTAGCTTTTTGTAGGCAAGTTCTCTTTGCCTGACAGTGATAGTTTAGGGTTTTCTTCGCTCCGCGATAACTGGCTCTCAATTTCAGTGGCTCCTCCAAACCACCAAGTTCTCAAATACAACAGCCGTTAATGCCCTTATTTATTTCAAAATACATGCCCTCCACGTACAGTGGATGTTATGGACAGTCTGGGTATAACTCAGATATTTACAAAGAAAGGATATATTTGTGGTAAATAGTGGGTGTAGATGCGCAACAAACATTCATACACCAACATAATACAATACCCATATCACTATCTGCACTACACACACCGTGCTTGCAATACGAGCTATAAACGAGTAGTTTATAGAAGTGATAGAAAGCGATGGTCTAAAGGTGAGTTCATAGTGTACACACATCCATTGTGCAAGTTTTTTTTGTGGGACTAGTGTTGTTCGTGGAGATAAGCTAGTGCATGTTTCTTGAAGTTAGACAGCCTCGATGTTTTTGTTTCAGTAGGAAGTGTGTTATAGTGGAAGACAGACGAGTAGATAATTCTCCTGCGGCCCGTCTCTCTGTGTATGCCTGGCAGGTGCAGGTGGTCGTCTGCACATATTGACCGGGCTGATTATTAAGCCAAACGGCGACACTTGTGTAACACTTTCAACAGGTTCTTCAAAGCCAACAAAAGCCAACTCCAGCGCGTTACTTAGTATGTTCGTGCCTCCACATCAACAGGCAC
>JAOTOM010004849.1:237500-367500 GCA_034440615.1 Ashinkailepas kermadecensis | reverse complement strand
TATGAGAGTGTTTCTCGAACGGATTGTGGGGCTGACAGGACAATTCTTACTGTTGCATCGTTCTGTTTTCCGGTCCAAGTTTGAATACGCATCTTTTATATTTGACGACGCGAGTGCGTCCGTGAAGCGAATATATGACGGTGCGAGCGCATCCGTGAGTGGCATGGATGGCAACAGCAGCAGCATATAACCGAAGTTTTCTGGCGATGTCCATGATTCGTGAATGCTTCAGTTTCTTATTTTCATGCTTTGCCGTGGATGGGCGTCACCACGACGAGGGACGCGGGAGAGACTCGTCCCCAAATTTCGTGAAGTTTAACATTGCGCCTGTGGCGTTGCATGGAAGAAATCGACCTAAATCGCGTTCGTCCACCATATCCAAACCGTGGCGACCCCGATATGTCGCGATATCAACGTGCTGAAGGGCAATCTTTTGACCTGGACGTCTCATGCAATTCTAGACGGTGTTCTCGCCATCAGAACCATAATTCGTGCTGAGGTTTTGTGAGTGGCATTGTGGGAAGCGCGGGTATCCAGGGTGGGTCGATGTGTCGTGGTGTGATTGACTTCACCGGTGACTGCTGTTGGCCAATCGTGTATCGACCCATGGTGCAGGCAAACGGTTGCCGGCTCGGTATATTGTTCCCGATGGCTGTGATGAACACTTCCTGCTGCCGGTGTGTCTGTGTGTTGGCGCTGGAGCTGACAGTGGGCTCTGTGTCAGTTGGCCGGCTAGATGTCGATGTCGTTTTCCCTTGCGCGAGCCATGTCGGCGGCGCACTGGCGTCCGACCTGCCCGCCCACGCCGAACGCAGAGTAAGTGGCTCGGCTAGCCTCTCGCTGCGGGTGTGGTTGCCGTGTCCGACTGGGCTGCGTGAGTAGAGATGGCCGTGTCAACTTAACTGCTTGCAGATCCAGCGTCTTGTGACCGGCATGGCATGCACGCGCTTGGCACGTATGGGGGTTTTTGGCACGTATGGTGGTTCTTGGCACGTATGGTGGTTTTTGTTTGTTTGTTCGGAGGTGAATCGGCTCCAGAAGGCGGAAGTTATTCGCTAAGATGAGACGGTATCTGCTGAGATGCGCGGTAACGGATCCCGTTATCCGTTCGTGTAATACATCTTTGGAATCGTTCTTCACTTGGCCAGTAGGTGGAGGCAGAGCATTAGACTGTTTACCATGCAAATCTCGGTTCAGTACGGTACCGAACCGAGATGAGGCGATGCTAGTAACATACAGACAGGGATACTGAGCTCATCGTAATAGGCTCCTAAAGTGATATAGATTCCATGTTGCAGATTGAAATGCCTTTGGGAACTGCAAAGTTGACAATATTGTCCCATAAAGCTGTTCAAAACAGTCCCTTGTATCCAAATTACCCACACCTATTACCGCACCCACCCATGCTGCCAGCTTTTTGTCCGCTTTCCTGCCATATTCTGAATTTCATCTCGGTCCTGGTTGCCGACCGGGACCCAATTGATACGATAGAGAACTAACTACTTTTTGATAGTGATGGACTGACAATGACTCACAGACAGCCAGTGACTGTAGCGGCTATTTCTATTGGTAGAAGTTCTTCAGTCCACTTGGCTGGTGTGTGGATGCGAAACATGCGCACTGACGCCGTCTAAGTGCGGCTATGCTCTCTAATTAAAAGTGATATATCGCAGAATCCTGCGAGTTTATCGACTTGAAATAATATTATCTGAGTGCAAAAAGCTGGAAGCTCTCTTCACATGTGGCGCATACTGAGTTTGTGTTTCCTATCAACATTCCTGGACTGCAAGAGTGATTGACCAAAAGGCAACAGGCCTGACTGGGCATGACTGAGGTAGGGAAGCATTTCTACAGCCGTGGGGAAGGCTGTTTCAGGGTTGAAATGACTAATGTTTGATTTGTGGAATTTGTAGAAATTATACGAGGGAGGGGAGACCCGAAAACATACTTTTTAGCTTGCATATGAGTGTAAAGATATGCTTTAAAAGCTGGAAATGAAAAGCTAGGGCAAGCCAAAAATTAGAAGGATGGTGCGAAAATAGCGGAGCGGAAGGCTTCCAACAACATTGTGAAATAGGAGTGGGGAATTTTTCCAAGCATTTGCTACTGAAACCTGGAAGTGTTTTGACATCGACAGACAATTGTAGATGACATACCCCTAGGTTCCACTGGTGTCTGTATGAGTTTGTAATTACCATAAGTATGTCTCTGAAAAGATACGCCTCTATGCATAAGTATAGAGTTATGTCTTTGAGATATGTGTTTTTGGATCTTACTCTCGTCAGGATTCTGTAAGTTTAAGAGTATCGATATCCAGATGAAGAGCTAGCCTCTTCAATGTCTTTGGCCTTGCCGACGTGTTGCCATGCATGTAATGACGTCCTTTGTCTGGGCACGCGTGACGCGCCATTGTCAATACGTCATGCCACAGTAGACCGATGGCGTCCTTTGTCTGGGCACGAGTGACGCGCCCTTGTCAATACGTCATGCCACAGTAGACCGATGGCGTCCTTTGTCTGGGCACGAGTGACGCGCCATTGTCAATACGTCATGCCACAGTAGACCGATGGCGTCCTTTGTCTGGGCACGAGTGACGCGCCCTTGTCAATACGTCATGCCACAGTAGACCGATGGCGTCCTTTGTCTGGGCACGAGTGACGTGCCCTTGTCAATACGTCATGCCACAGTAGACCGATGGCGTCCTTTGTCTGGGCACGAGTGACGCGCCCTTGTCAATACGTCATGCCACAGTAGACCGATGGCGTCCTTTGTCTGGGCACGAGTGACGCGCCATTGTCAATACGTCATGCCACAGTAGACCGATGGCGTCCTTTGTCTGGGCACGAGTGACGCGCCCTTGTCAATACGTCATGCCACAGTAGACCGATGGCGTCCTTTGTCTGGGCACGAGTGACGCGCCCTTGTCAATACGTCATGCCACAGTAGACAGATGGCGTCCTTTGTCTGGGCACGAGTGACGCGCCATTGTCAATACGTCATGCCACAGTAGACCGATGGCGTCCTTTGTCTGGGCACGAGTGACGCGCCCTTGTCAATACGTCATGCCACAGTAGACCGATGGCGTCCTTTGTCTGGGCACGAGTGACGCGCCATTGTCAATACGTCATGCCACAGTAGACCGATGGCGTCCTTTGTCTGGGCACGAGTGACGCACCATTGTCAATACGTCATGCCACAGTAGACCGATGGCGTCCTTTGTCTGGGCACGAGTGACGCGCCCTTGTCAATACGTCATGCCACAGTAGACCGATGGCGTCCTTTGTCTGGGCATCCCCTGTCATCCCACCCAGCGTCCTTTGTCTGGGCACGAGTGATGCGCCCTTGTCAATACGTCATGCCACAGTAGACCGATGGCGTCCTTTGTCTGGGCACGAGTGATGCGCCCTTGTCAATACGTCATGCCACAGTAGACAGATGGCGTCCTTTGTCTGGGCACGAGTGACGTGCCCTTGCCAACACGCCGTGCCGCAGCAGACCGGGAGATAGCGTCCTTCAAGCGGGCCCTTTCCTGCCGCGGGCTTCAAGCTGATGGGCTTTCGTCAGCCGCCGTGAGTTCGCGGTCAGTCAGCGGCTATGACGTCAGGTGGATGCGGCAGCGATAGGCGGCTGCTGGTTGGTATGTTTCATCATTCCGTTCATGCTGTGTGCCGAGTGTACGTTGTGTGGACGGACGGTGGATTTACTGAACCTCGCCATGCTGGACAGATGCGCCAACCCAGGCACCAGGTGAGCTCGTACGGCTGGTGCCAGCTTCCTGCTGTAGCGTTGTATTTTCTCAAGCTGCTCTTGGGACACGAGGGAAACATTACATAATTACACATGCAGGGAAACAGTGAGAAGTTATTCAGCCAGTCCACCGTCACACTGCTCCGATCCTGTCCCACTGGACCAGCGGTGTCCACCGTCACACTGCTCCGGTCCTGTCCCACTGGACCAGCGGTGTCCACCGTCACACTGCTCCGATCCTGTCCCACTGGACGAGTGGTGTCCACCGCCACACTGCTCCGATCCTGTCCCACTGGACCAGCGGTGTCCACCGTCACACTGCTCCGATCCTGTCCCACTGGACCAGCGGTGTCCACCGTCACACTGCTCCGATCCTGTCCCACTGGACCAGTGGTGTCCACCGTCACACTGCTCCGATCCTGTCCCACTGGACCAGTGGTGTCCACCGTCACACTGCTCCGATCCTGTCCCACTGGACGAGTGGTGTCCACCGTCACACTGCTCCGATCCTGTCCCACTGGACGAGTGGTGTCCACCGCCACACTGCTCCGATCCTGTCCCACTGGACCAGTGGTGTCCACCGTCACACTGCTCCGATCCTGTCCCACTGGACCAGTGGTGGCCACTTTCACACTGCTCCGATCCTGCCTCGACCCCTCCTTGATCCGAGCTGAAACAAGTCCCAGAAGAATGCCTCGTCTTTTCGATCGATGCGATCTGTCAGCTTCATTATGACCTGGAAAGTGATCACACTGAACCCATGCGATTCTCGCTGATGCATTGTGATTTGAACATGTAGATTGGTACCATTTGTTTCGGATGTGGCCGGGAGTACGAATTGGACCGGGTGGGTGGGGGATCCGGACTCACCGGTGGCTTTCTGCTTTATGTGCTACCGATTGCTGGGATAGTGACCTCATACTCCCTACCTGAAAATGGAGGGCGGGGGCGGGGTGAAGAGAGGAGGTGGTCGGCACTCTTCGGCCGAAGACACCAAGCGGTGCCCAGGAAGACTGGGAAAGCAGGCTTGGTCGGAGCACGTGGCGTGGCAGGTATTGTAATTAAAACGCTGGCTTTTTGTGTTCTAATGCCAATTTTCGCTCAACATACATCATTTTGCGTGCTTCGGGACCCCAGTTATTTTCAATTTGTTTCGTATGACGTAATTGGCGGCGTCTTCCTCGCCGATAATGTCTACTCATTCGTCCAATAACGTGGCCTAATTACAGTTACTTGAACATGCCTTGGCTTACAGTATCTGAAAAGTAGCGGTGAAACATAAACCTCATTTTCCACAATGCAATTGTCCATAATCACTGATGCCAGACCGTGTGTTGTAAACTTATGCAAAGTAATCAAATGGGCGGTATATGACCAATGCAGTCGATGTGCCCCCAAAGCTCAAATAGCCAACCAAAAGTCAGCGTCAGAACGTGGTAAGTTTGCTTCTCGTATCCCACGGGCTCCGATTCCGGTTTATATCATGCAGTTCTAAGATGCCTCCAGAGTGTTGTTTCCGATCCATTAGGAGCATCACTTGGTCTGTGTGGTAGAACAGTTGTGCCGTGGTGTGGGCCGGCCAGCCGACAGCCCGCCCCACAGTCCTGATCAGCGCCAACGTGTAACAGTCGGCGGGTGTGCACAATGCCGGCTCGGTAGCCTGTGTCCTGGTGTGAGGATGCTGGGTGTGCCGGCTCGGTAGCCTGTGTCCTGGTGTGAGGATACTCGGTATGCCAGCTCGGTAGCCCGTGTCCTGGTGTGAGGCTGCTGGGTATGCGGCTTGGTAGGCCGTGTTCTGGTGTGAGGCTGCTGGGTATGCCGGCTCGGTAGGTCGTGTTCTGGTGTGAGGCTGCTGGGTATGCCGGCTCATCAGCCCGTGTTCTGGTGTGAGGATGCTGGGTATGCCGGCTCGGTAGCCCGTGTCCTGATGTGAGGCTGCTGGGTATGCCGGCTCGGTAGCCCGTGTCCTGGTGTGAGGATGCTCGGTATGCCGGCTCGGTAGCCCGTGTCCTGGTGTGAGGATACTCGGTATGCCGGCTCGGTAGCCCGTGTCCTGGTGTGAGGATACTCGGTATGCCGGCTAGGTAGCCCGTGTCCTGGTGTGAGGCTGCTGGGTATGCCGGCTCGGTAGCCCGTGTCCTGGTGCGAGGATGCTGGGTGTGCCGGCTCGGTAGCCCGTGTCCTGGTGTGAGGATACTGGGTGTGCCGGCTCGGTAGGCCGTGTCCTGGTATTTCCCTGCACGGTGTACGGGCGGTCGGCTGTCTGGAGCCGAGTCGTTGGTTCCAGGCCAGTGCACTGCTGCTGGTGCGCACGGCCAACTGAGTCACCATCACCGGCTGCACTACATGGCCGGTGGTCAGACAGCTATGTCTGACCGGCCAACAACCTTGCTTGCTTCATCAACCTTGCTTGACTTAACTCAGCTCCCTCGGCTATTGTGCTACACTTAATTTTCTATGACACAGAAACCCAGCCCCGTGGCTAAAATGTACCGACCAGTTTGATTCTAGGACAAATGTGCATAAGGACAGGTACGTACGGCAAATGCACGTAAGCAAATGTACGTAAGTAAATGTACGTAAGCAAATGTACGTATGATCAAAGGTACGTATGGCAGATGTACATAAGCACATATGTACGTAAGCGCAAACATACGCATGAAAAATGTAGTTATGGCATATGTACGTAAGAGCAAATGTATTTGAGCAAATGTATGTAAGAGCAAATGTACGTAAGCGACATGACACAGGCCACATTGTGCGTACGTTGTTGCATCCTTCATTTCGTGTCATGGTTGTCGCTGTGGAATTGGTCTGGCGGGGGGGAGGGGGCGATGGAAAACTACCTTCATGATTGCCAACGCTAACCCGAAAAGCATTTGTACCTAGTACACGCCCAATGGGCCAATCTGATATAGGCCCAATTGTTAAGCTTCAACCTGATTGGGGAAATCAATGATTGAGGGGCCAGTGGTCCCCTTAGCGTAGGCAAAGTGACTCAAGCAAACTGTTCAGTTTGCACTTTGGATGTGCATACCCTGTCTTCATTATATCTGCAGTTGCATACCACTCACCCGGAGAGGGAAGGCTTCTCCTGTCAATAATGATCAGAAGCGCGACGATGAATGTTTTGTGTTGGTGGGTATGACTCACTTGAATACACGGCATAGTAAATGTGTTTGGTGTACAAAGTGCACCCGCCACATGTGCCGGCTGTGCTTTGTTTTTGTCCCTCACCAATGACCAATAGTTCCCGTCGTGTGGCCAACAGCCAGGTCGACTTTGGCAGCCGCACAGTCTATCACACGTGCCTTTACATCCATTCTTGGTGTGGTCTCTGCACAAAGGCTCAAACGGTCGAGCAGGTTATTTCCGTCATGTGTGCGCCAGACCACCACTGATTTCTGGAGCGGTGCCAACGTGAACACTTGCCTTGACCCCGTGCCCGTACACATGGACTCGATGGTCGGCTGCTGGCCAGCTGCTGGGGTGACTAACTCTTAACTCCCTGCCCGTACACATGGACTCGGTGGTCGGCTGCTGGCCAGCTGCTGCGGTGACTAACTCTTCATACCGTGCCAGTGCACATGGGCAGCTGGAGGGCGTGGCTGTCTCGCCATGAGACATGAGACTGCGCTGCCTTCGGTGCGCCGTCTGCCATGACGGCTCGACCGCACAAATCGGCCAAGGCGGTGTTCCGGGCGGCCGCCGGCGTCCACCTCGACCTCGCCCCGTCGTGTGCACAGTGCGTGCACTTCCCACTTCCGGAGCCGCACGTGCCTGCTCCGGCGACTCCGTGCCCACGTCTGCAGACGAACACACACACACACACACTCGGCTGTGGACTATTGTTTTTGCGTTGGCGTCGTATCGTATGGCGGTGGTCGTGTTGCAGACGACTGGCCGGCCGCGAGGTCAATGACAACTTGTCTCCAGCCGAGTCGGCCGTGACAGGTGAAAGTAGATGCGGGCAGCGGTGAAGGATCAAGTCTCTGGGTCGGAACCAGACACGGCTGATCGGCAGCGTCCGTGCGCGCCACAGGCTGACCTGGCGTGCCTGCAGTGTCCGACAGCTGGCCCCGCTGACTTGCGGTGTCCGTCTGGGTCAGGCACAGGCAGCGCTGGTCTCCAGTGCCCATCCGGGTCAAAAGTGGACACGGTCGACCCTCATTATCCGTCTGAGCCGGCGTCGAACACGTTGCACCTTCGATGTCTCTCTGGGTGAGAGACGGACAAGGCTGTCACATCGTCCAGCGTTTGCAGTAACGTTCAACACGCCCTCATTATAGTGGTGGTGGCCCGCATCAGACAGCTGATTCTTATCAATATGAGATCGAATCACACGTCTAGCTCAGCTGATTCTCCGCAGGGGTGTCCCAATGGGGAAATTGTCGTTTTTCACTTCTGGCGAATGTAAATGTTAGCGAGGGCGTAGTAACGTGTGCTGTATACTCATTTCGGGAAGAGAATGTGGCTTGTGGCATCAGTGCCGGTGGACTGAGCCGGCCGAGGTGAAGCCGGCTGGTGCGGGCGGCCGGCGGTAGTGGCAGGGGTGCCGACACACCAGCCGGCCGGTGCACCGTCGCGGCAGCTCTGCCGCCGCCCCACCACTGACCACTGGTGAGGCCGGTGTTGCGTCATGGTGGCAGCATTACATCAGCTGGCCGATGACTGAGCGGCCAGCCGCGTCTTCCCACGCTGCAGGCGAGGTGTGCTGCTGGCCGTGCATGCCCCGCTTACAGGGTGTGCATCTGGGATTATGCGGGTCCCGGCCAAGGGGCGTAGTCTCCGGTCTGGTGACGGGTCAGGGGCGCAGGCTCCGGCCTGGTGACGGATCAGGGGGCGCAGGCTCCGGCCTGGTGACGGATCAGGGGGCGCAGGCTCCGGCCTGGTGACGGGTCAGGGGGCGCAGGCTCCGGCCTGGTGACGGGTCAGGGGGCGCAGGCTCCGGCCTGGTGACGGGTCAGGGGTCGCAGGCTCCGGCCTGGTGACGGGTCAGGGGCACAGGCTCCGGCCTGGTGACGGGTCAGGCACGGGGCCTGGCCTGGTGACGGGTCAGGCACGGGGCCCGGCCTGGTGACGGGTCAGGGGGCGCAGGCTCCGGCCTGGTGACGGGTCAGGGGGCGCAACTCCGGTCTGGTGACGGGTCAGGGGGCGCAGGCTCCGGCCTGGTGACGGATCAGGGGCACAGGCTCCGGCCTGGTGACGGGTCAGGCACGGGGCCCGGTCTGGTGACGGGTCAGGCACGGGGCCCGGCCTGGTGACGGGTCAGGGGCACAGGCCCCGGCCTGGTGACGGGTCAGGCACGGGGCCCGGTCTGGTGACGGGTCAGGGGCACAGGCCCCGGCCTAGTGACGGGTCAGGGGCGCAGGCAAGGGTGTCGATTTGTGAAAAACATTGGGGGGGGGGGGGGCGAAGTGTCAACGTACTAGACCCCCCCCCCCCCAAACAAAACTCATCGGATTTCGCCCACTATATTTTTAGACCTCAACAATTCTGATTTTGTATTTGACGATGTGTATGTTTATGTTTCTTCAGCATCCTCGCCAACGGGCAAAATCGTCCAGCAACAGATGAAGTCACATAAGCAAAAGAGCAGTACACAGTACATGTCAACATAGAAACTTTGAGTCATAGCATGCGACTACAGAGTCATACAATGGACTCGGGTCCATCGTAATCGTCAACGTCATCGTCATCTTCAACGTTACCGTCACCCTCCCCTCACCCTACACACCAACAAACACACACCGGCTTAAGTAAAATACGTCCGCGCCCATATGCAGGCTAAAACACACCGGCCTTGATGGAGCATCGGAGCACAGCAGGCCTGAACTGTGATGACGATGGGTGAAGGTATTTCCTTGGTGCCCAACATTAGGGAGGGGCGAAGCCAAAGTTTTGGTGGGGCGAATTCGGGGTCGGGGAGGGGGCACAGACTCCACAAAAGCATAGAAATCGAAAACAATGTCCTCTGATCAAACATGTGCATTGATGTAGTAATTGTGATCGCCGAGTCTAGTCAGTCACCACTCACGACACCAAGCAAACTAAAATGCACAACGGATCATAGACATCAATCAGCGCAATCGTCCTACTACTTTTTTTACAACAATCTAAAAACTCCACCCGTACCCAATGGCGCAGCCAAGAGCAAGAGTAGGACACACCGGGTACATGCCTCTCCGGTCACGGCCAAGGAGTCCGAAAAGGTCAGCCCAGGAGATTCCCAGAAGTGCCATCCGCCGGCTTTGAAATGGATATGTCGGCTGGAATGGTTCCTTTGCTAGAGTCGGAAATATAAAGTACAAAACTTCGGAAAGTTGGAATAATGGCAGAAATCAAAGCAGTTTTCAATGGAATGGTCCCGCACCAGGTGTGTCGCAATAGGGGCATTTTACTGCACCCCTGTTAGTACTTGTAATCCTTTCCCTCCAAAAAGTTAAGTGCGGAGTTTTCTATACCTTTGGTGGTGCTTGGACCCCACCATATTTGTCTTCTTGACTTCATTCACCAATTTGATTTATAATTCCCTTCAAATTGACTTGGGACGGATCAAGGACGATAATATTCCAAAATGTCCCAAATGCCGAGATTCGCAGTGTTTCCAGCATAGCAACACCAAATCCAGATCATACTGTTCTTTCATCAAATCAAATAACTCTGCTTTCCCAAAATTGTAATCAAGGCCAAGGTTACTAAACGGAGGTCAGGTCAACTTATTTCTTCTTATCGCAGTAAGGGGAAACTTTTCGTGCAGAACATGAATAAAGAATGATATAGACATTCGGCTTTCAGATATGTGACAAGGTCAATAATGGTGTTAGGTCAGGTCAAGTATTATGCATATTCTACACTGCCGTCTTGTGTGTGGAGTTTGGATTTTTGTGCGCGTCAGCTGCCTTGGCGACATTGCGGCCGCAATGTCGTCTTATGCCGAATGCTTCTGCTCCTGGTGAATTGAAATTTTAATTCAGTTTTAGAGCCACCGAAGTAGTACACCATGACATTGTGCGAACAATGATCCGAGATGACCCGACTTCGTGTGACCGGACATTATCATAGAAAGCAAATATAAAGCATACAAAGGGCAAATATAAAGAGGTGCAAAATGTCTGACAGTAGGAACACATGACAGACGTAAGGAGTCTTCATATAAGTGCGAGGGACACGAATAAGGCCATAAGGGTGCCGCACCCAAAGGCATTTCTGGCCGCGCTGCTGTTAGTACCTGTAATCATCACCATAGTAGAAGTAAGGTCAGTCTCGCTGCTGACAGAATTTGCTTTTCTGATGGCATCAATATTCATCGCCCGAATTGCACAAGAGCAGCTGTGTCTCAAGCAGATTCAATGGTTGTGACGAATTGGGAAATATTAATACATGGGTGGCATTGGTACTTATTAATGGTAAGGTGACCGGCAGAATGCGGAGAAAGTGACAACTAATGCACACAAAACTGCTCGGAAAGATGATGGAAAGCCGTGTTGGATTTATACTTTGCAATCCTGGGTGATGAGAGGACAACTTCTAAGTGATGGAATACGGAGAGGATATTTTCCTTCAAACCTTGGCATCAGAATATCACTTTGAAGTTTCAGGTGAATCTTGAGCACTTTACCACAGGGAAATTCGTTGTCGAACAACACCATCGGACGTCCACGTTGAAAACGCATGAAGGAAACAACATGGAGGATAATTTTGGAAAGAGGATAATGCTATGGATGGCAAAAATCGAGGAAAACCCAGTTTTTCGACCGTGACGTTCACTGTGGCGGGCCAGGGTCGCAGAGCAAACCGTCCACTCTGGCGGACCGGGGCTGTGGAGCACACCTACTACGGCGGACCAGAGCCGCGAAGCACACCGTCCACTCTGGCGGACCGGTGCCGCGGAGCACGCAGTCCACCGCAACGGACCAGGGCCGCGGAGCACACCGTCCACTGCGGCGGGCCAGGGCCGCGGAGTACATCATCAACCGTGGCAGACCCGGGTCGCAGAGTATACCGTCCACTGTGGTGGACCGGTGCCGTGGGGCACACCTGCTATGACTGACTAGGCCGCGAAGCATAGCGTCCACTGCGGCTGAGCAGGGGCGCGGAGTACACCATCCACTGTGGTGGATCAGGGTCGCGGAGCAAACCGTCCACTGTGACGGATCAGGGCCGTGGAGTTCACTGCCCATTGCAACGGACCGGGGCCGCCGAGCACACCGTCCACTGTGGCGGATCAGGGCCGTGGAGTGCACCGTCCATTGTGGCGGATCGGGGCTGCGGAGCACATCGTCCACTGTGGCGGACCGGGGCCGCAGAGTACACCGTCCATTGCGGCGGATCATAGCCATCATCAGGTTAAATTATGTCATGCCATGGCAGTGGCGTACCTAGGATTTGCAAGAGGGGGGCAAACTGACTTGGAAGGTGCCCAACTATCCTCATGTTAAAAAGTCCCCGAATTTCCTATATTTTTTTTTCAAAGAGGGTTCTTTATATTTTTGTTATAGAATAATTAGTGACCAAATTAACTGTCCTGTGGAGGGGGCCAAGTCAACCACCATTATTTCTGAATGACCGGATTTCAATCCTAACTCCCCCATCCTGTTTGAAGGTTTTTCTTTTGGAATCCCTTGAAAAGTCACCTCACGCTGCTGAAATTGCACCTGAACAAATAACTGAGAAATTTAAAATTTGGCAATATCAGGCATTCCAATTAATAACGTCGTTCGCCAAAACGCCAACGTTCGTGCACGTCTACACCCGCCTTGCGTAGTTGGCGCATTGGCCACTCTACGTGCGCTTCTCCTGTTTCTGCTAGGCCTCCCACGCAGGGTTAAAATAATGTTTTTTTTTCGTTAGGTGTGAGATGTCGAAGCAAGCACAGTAGGATGTCGAAATTTGCCATGGAATTAGTGTCATTTAAAATGCTTTCGATGTCTTCAGACTCAAATTTGAGCCAATGGTGTAGGTACTTATGATGGTATCTTTGTCATTTGTTTTGAGATTCATAATTTAATAAGAGGAGGAATTCCCGACATGAGGATGTCGGGAGAGGGAGAGTAATAACTATGCTATAAACTGGTATTGCATGTCATATCACTTTATAGGTAATTCCTTTACCTGAAATTGCGTTGCGAAATGTTCGTGTATCACCATTCCTGATCGAGAGCATGCACATGCTACTTTTAAATGAGGTACTGTCAGAAAAGAGACATGAAGACCTCATAAGCATGTATCAAGGAGCAGGATGTCGATACTTCTTGGAGAAGGATGTCGATTGAGTGTTCAGAAAGTGGTACATTCCACCCTATTTCACGAACAATTTATCACTGCTCCCACGTTTTGCTAATTACTGTTACGTGATAGTCTTGTGCCACATTTGACATGTGGAATGCCTGGTATGGCGGCTCGCTGGAACAAAAAATAAAAATTCAATTCGATGTATTAGATCTATTCTTCCCACATTTTCTCGTGATTAAGAAATCCGGAGACACACTGAGCTTTGATGCACCTCATCTCTTTGGTTAAATAAGCTCCCAGATTGGCTACCGAGCGGTGACCCTGGCTAGGTGTTCGTTTTTTACCCGTTGCGTTTTTCTTCTACGGATGTGTTTTAGGGCTCCAGCCAATTTTTGTTAGGGGCCCGGCACATGTTTGAGACCCGGATCTTTTTTGTTACAGCTTTGCTGCCTTTTTATACACTTTTTATATTTGTGTGGTATCGGCGCGTTTTCGAAGACGCCGATGTGTTTATTTAGTGTCCGGTCTATTTGTTCCTTGGTTACGATCAATTCCCTTTTTGAGGGCCCAGCCTGTTTTTTATGCCCCGTGCGGTCTGATGGCCCTGGTGTGCCCCGAGGGCCTCCGTTACGCTTTTTATTTAGCGCTCCCGGTGTGTTTTTTTCGAGCTCCAGCGCATATTTTAAGGCCCTGTCGCTTTTTGCGAAACTCGGTACGCTTTTGATTACCGACACTACATTTTGGGATTACCGACGGAATTTTTGGGCCCCGAACGCGATATTTGGGGCCCCGTGGTCACTTGTTGGGATCCCTAGCTCGAGCTTTAGTGGCTAGGACATGTTTGTATGTGGCCCAACACGCTTTGTGGGGTTTTGGAGCGGTTATTGGGACCCCAGAGTGATTTTCCATGTCGGGACTGCTTTTCGTTGCCCCGACTTCATTTGTTGGGTGATCACAATGAGAATTTGAAGCCCCGGTGCGACCTGTCATGCCCCTAGCGTGATTTTCAGTGATCTGAGCGATAATTCTTAGTACCCCAAGGCCCAGCGTGACTTTCCGGTGCCCCGGCCCGACCGTTTGTGGCCTCCGTCCTGATTTTCTTGAACCCCAGCACGACTCTTTCGAGTTCCCAGCGTGATTTTCAGGGGCCCAGGTGGGAACTTTTGAGGCCCCAGTGTCCTTTTCAGAAGCACCTGCGCGACTTTTTCGCCCCAGTGTGATTCTACGGGGCTCCGGTGCGATTATTGGGGGCCCAAACGGGATTATTAAGGAGACTGGCGCATTTTTTTTCAGGAGCTCGACACGATTATTGGGGGCCCCACAACCTGTCAGGGGACAACTGCCCACAATGTCCCCTCCCATTCGGCATGCTACTGTGCCGTGCAATTCTCCAACATAAGCATTAGGAATAGCCATCTGTTTCATCACTCACACGTGAATTCAACTCCAAAGTTCTCCAGCCAGTTTGAGGAAAGTCAAACATCTCCTACATGGATAGGCAAGGATGGACTATTAGGCAACAGGGATACCATGGAATTCAGATAATAGTACTCTTGCTGCAATACATACCTTGTTCCGCATGCTGCTTTTGAGATGGATGCGCTCCTGAAGTTTTGTCAGGGCTGGAGTTGGAGGTGGATGGAGCAGCACTGTGAAGGACATTACATATGGCTCAAAGGACTTCCTTCTGTTTGCATTAACAATGCAGGTAATGAAGTAACACTTTCATTAATTGACTTCTATAGTGTCTTAAGTGAGCAGTAGAATCGAGATGGGCTCTTGTGATATACGTTATGCGTAAGGTTATGATGGGGCTTTTAAACTCCAGTGGGAATGATATGGATTCACTCATTAGTGAATCCATACGATAACCTAATAACCATAACAAACATAACCTAATCTAGCATATCCTATCCTCCTTTGGATAAAACAAGAAAACAATTTTAAGCAATATATTCTCTGAAAACTTTATAAATTAGAAAACCGAACCAAACCTAGCTTAACCTAACGTCAGCTGCTTTTGAAGGAAAAAAATCCGATTTTTACCAAATTTTGAAAACTTGAGAAAAAAATTTCAAACCTAAAAACTAGACTAGCCTAACGTAACCAAACCGGTATTTTTCTGGTTTAATGTGGTAACAAGACAAGTTTTTACACATATTTGTTTTCATAAAGCAAACAAATGGGTTAGGTTTGGTTAGGTTGGGTTAGTTAAGGCTTTTTAAGTTCGAAAATTTATCACTTTTTTTCCAATAAAAAAAACGATTGCACAGAAAATAAGTGGGCCCCTGATCTTAGTCACCTTCATGAACATAGTACTCTGAATAAAAATTCACAAAAAAATAAATAAAAACACCTTAAACTGCAAATTTACAAATAATTTGTTCTTCAAGAGCAACTCATGTTAGGTTAGATTGGGTTGGGTTAGGTTTTTAAATTTTTAAAATCTTCAGAAAATAAAATGCTTTAGCTTTTTCTAATTTTATGTTTGTGATTTTTTTTCTCCAAAAGCAGGTTAGGCTAGGTAAGATTTGGTTAGGCTGATTTTTTTTTGTAATACATTTCTTTTTATGCCATGTTACCTAACTGAAAGCCTCTTTTTTGTTGTTATTTTTGTCACAACCTGAAAAGTAAGCATGTGCACAGAAAATGAATGGTCCCATCATCTTAGTCACCTTCATAAACATTGCATTCGAATGATAAAGTCCAAGAATTCAAAAAACACCTTAAAGCACAAATGTACTGCCGAAACTAACCTATTCGTTTGCTGTATGGAGGAAAATGTGTGTAAAAACTTGTCTTGTTACCACCTTTAAAGCACAATAATACTCAAATATGGTAGGTAGGTAGTTACCTAGGTATCTGGCATTAATATAGAAACACCGTGCAGAAATCAGAAAAAGGCATGGACTGGACTTGTTGAAACTTACCTGCCAACTTCTTCCTCTATTGTTCCCTTGGGAATTAAATATCAGTAAGAATCAACTGCTTAAAATCACACTAATCTGCAGACACATCGGGTGTGAAGTATAATAAATGAAGCAGCGCGACGCCACATAGTTTGGCCACCGGATTAAACATCGCGCGCAATTGCACCACAAATGTCTCACCTCCCTCATATTTGTCGACCACAATCTCTAGCTTGAGATTCTAGGATTTTTCTACTTTGACTTTTTATCTTTCGATGCTACGGTTTTGGATGCTCTGAAGAATAGACGTCACGACCAGTGGCCGCTATACCCAATAGTATTTTTGCAAGGAGGGAGACAGGAAATTTGTAACTTCAAACACGTAATTACCACATTGTTGCTAATTACTGATTATTGTTGGGTGCTATTATCTTTCCTCACTCAAACGCATCAATGAAAGCATTCTCGGACTATGCCTAGCTGAGCCAGCATGCAAAATACAAATACAGGGTAGTCCTCCATTTTGACGTGAAAAAAATCATATAACGTGCAAAACATATATGGGCAATGCATAAATTTCGTATGTTTCATGCGCAGCCCCGCCCCCACCCAAACTACAAATTATTTTGTGGAGGAGTAAAGTAAAATTAAAGCCATTTAGACATCAGGGAGATGTCCCCATCGCAGCCTCCGTCTTCAGCACCTAAAATATCACACAAACTATCACGTAAAATTCCCTTAACGTAAATGTCCACCTGCCTGCACCTTGATGGCAAACACTCGCTTTTATACACAGACATCTAACGTACTCGCTTTAAAGGCGGCGCCAATGACCTTTATGGTCAGGCATGCCTTAAAAAAAACTTCCCCCCATACGCAGCAAAATTGAAACATGCCTGATGCTACCAATTTATGATTATGCAATGAGGAAAAAGCTGTGACGTCACCAAGGCTTGAAGGCGAACTTTGGTGTACGTTTTAAGGTTTGCTTTGGAAGTATGAGCCATAGTTGACCCCAAATAGCATCATTTCTGTTAAATTCAAATATTTCCGAGATAGCTCTGTTCCTGACCATGAACAAATTTAAAGACCTCGATGAGATCTCCTCTCAGCCTTCTATATCTAAGTGAAAACGTATTCAATTTCTTCAATCTTTCCTCATATGCCAGGTTGCCTATACCATGAACCATTTTTGTCGCCCTCTTTTGTACGCTCTCTAAAAGGCAACAATATTTTTCATAGCTAGGGAAACAAGCTTGGACACAGTATTCCAAATGTGGCCCGACATATGCACAGTAAAGCTTCCTGATGACTTCCTCACTTTTGTATGATGCATTCCTATTTATTGCCCGAAGCATTCTTAGTGCCTTCTTCCTGGCTTCTTTGGTCTGTTCTGATGCCCCCAATTTTGTGTTCAAAATAACACCTAAGTCCTTCTCCTGCTGAGTCACTTATAGTACTTGGCCACCCATCAAGTATGGAGCCTTGATATGCTGCCTACCTACATGCATGATTTTGCACTTATCAAAATTAAATTTCATTTGCCATTTTTGGACCACTTCACAAGCTCTTCTAAGTCTTTCTGCAGCATGTACCGAGGTGCCTAGGCACCAGGTAAATATCAAGCTGATAGTGTGATGAGTGGGCTGTTGAAGTTAATTATAGTTTGCATATCCACACTCTCAATGATAACTGATTGTTGTTCACGGGACTGGATTGTATGCAAGTTTGACAATTACAATTGGTTTTTGTGCACACCATTTTGAATTTTGTAGCAAAAGGTGGAGAGTCGGTCCACTATCTAACCCAAATCTGTTTTTTTAATTACAAAATGTGCTGGTTAAAGGAAACTAACCACCTTTATAATGGGATTTTAACTGAGATAGCAGTTTTGAAGACCACGTCGAGAAATCACTTACCTCATACTCCGTTCGGTCCAAAACATCTTCCAGCCGAAGTTATAAGCCCTTTTATCATCGGTTTTGGGACATGGACAGACTCGGTGGGCTTTGTGAAAATTCCTTCATATGGAAGCATATGGAAGCAAACAGCATTTCAATGGAAATTAAACCTTTTATTTAATTAAACCTAATTAAACCTAAAGGCTTTAATTAAATTTAATTTAAATTTAATTAAAAATTTAATTAAATTAAATTAATTAAACTTTAATGCTTTAATGCTTTTAAACCTAAAGGCGAACCTTTAGAGGCCTATGATAAAAAGGAAAAACTTTCCAAAATCCCGTTTTTTGAAGTATGGGCATAATATTTCGCAAAACCAATGTCATATTCATCATTTTCAGGTGCCAATACCCCTAATTAGTATGATTGCAGAATTTCGGCAAGGTGGTTAGTTTCCTTTAACATCAACTACATTTTCTATGTAGTTGTCCTTCAACTTTTTTATCAGCATAAAAATAGCATATGTTATTGGGGGGGGGGGGCCCAAATCAACATTGGGGGGGGGGCAAGATCAACATTTGTGGGGCCCTGGCCCCCACAAAAGGATACAAATCGACGCCCCTGGGCACAGGCCCCGGCCTGGTGACGGGTCAGGCACGGGGCCCCGGCCTGGTGACGGGTCAGGGGCACGGGTCCCGGCCTGGTGACGGGTCAGGCACGGGGCCCCGGCCTGGTGACGGGTCAGGGGCACAGGCCCCGGCCTGGTGACGGGTCGGGCACGGGGCCCCGGCCTGGTGACGGGTCAGGGGCACGGGTCCCGGCCTGGTGACGGGTCAGGCACGGGGCCCCGGCCTGGTGACGGGTCAGGGGCACAGGCCCCGGCCTGGTGACGGGTCAGGCACGGGGCCCCGGCCTGGTGACGGGTCAGGGGCACAGGCCCCGGCCTGGTGACGGGTCAGGCACGGGGCCCCGGCCTGGTGACGGGTCAGGGGCACAGGCCCCGGCCTGGTGACGGGTCAGGCACGGGGCCCCGGCCTGGTGACGGGTCAGGGGGCACAGGCCCCGGTCTGGTGACGGGTCAGGGGCACAGGCCCCGGCCTGGTGACGGGTCAGGCACGGGGCCCCGGCCTGGTGACGGGTCAGGGGCACAGGCCCCGGCCTGGTGACGGGTCAGGCACGGGGCCCCGGCCTGGTGACGGGTCAGGGGCACAGGCCCCGGTCTGGTGACGGGTCAGGGGCACAGGCCCCGGCCTGGTGACGGGTCAGGCACGGGGCCCCGGCCTGGTGACGGGTCAGGGGCACAGGCCCCGGCCTGGTGACGGGTCAGGCACGGGGCCCCGGCCTGGTGACGGGTCAGGGGCACAGGCCCCGGCCTGGTGACGGGTCAGGGGCACGGGTCCCGGCCTGGTGACGGGTCAGGGGCACAGGCCCCGGCCTGGTGACGGGTCAGGCACGGGGCCCCGGCCTGGTGACGGGTCAGGCACGGGGCCCCGGCCTGGTGACGGGTCAGGGGCACAGGCCCCGGTCTGGTGACGGGTCAGGGGCACAGGCCCCGGCCTGGTGACGGGTCAGGCACGGGGCCCCGGCCTGGTGACGGGTCAGGGGCACAGGCCCCGGCCTGGTGACGGGTCAGGGGCACAGGCCCCGGCTTGGTGACGGGTCAGGGGCACGGGCCCCGGCCTGGTGACGGGTCAGGGGCACAGGCCCCGGCCTGGTGACGGGTCAGGGGCACGGGCCCCGGCCTGGTGACGTGTCGGGGGCACAGGCCCCGGTCTGGTGACGGGTCAGGGGACGCGAACCACGGCCGGAGTGCTGGGAGCCGCGGGGCCGTGACGCGTTGGTGAGCCGGGTGGCCTCGGCTGCAGGTGGCTGGGGCGGCTGGGCGGTCGGGCACAGTTGGGGCGGCCGCCACCAGTTGCGTGCCGGAGTCGGTGGGTGGTGGTCGGGCGCGTCGGTGTCCGTCCAGCATGAGCGGCGACAGTAACGGCAGGTGTTGCGCGGCCGCCGCCGCTGCCAACGGGTGGCGCGGCCGCATTAACAGCATGCGCCTGTCGCACCGTGGCGTCTCCGTCTGCGAGGATGACGACTTCGTCACCTTCGACACTGTAGGCGACGAGAAGCGGCAGGCTGAGCACAGGTACGCCGGAGTCGAGATCAGAGCTGGCCTAGGCATGAGTTTCGCAGGTGTCTTGGTGCGCTGCCGCTACGGCCATTCGGCTTGTTCACCGACACCGCTGCCGTTGACGTCATTTGACAGCCAGTCGCTCGACGCTGCCACGCGACGAATTGCTGCATAATATTGCGTCCAGGGTTGATGAAATCTTGGCAGGAAGTAGTCTGCCATGCCAGTAATATTAACCGGTAATACAAATATTTTACTGACAAAAACTGCTTGTCCCGCAGTAGATCTCGATGGGCTTATGTTTCGGATCCGGAGACCCTCCGGATCCCGAATCACAAACCCTGCCATGGTGTACTGCACGTAGTTGATGTGTCTTGACAGGAAATTACTGCCATTTACCTGGTATTGGCGAGTTTATGCCGTTCCATCTTGCCAACCCTGATTGCGCCCCAGCAATGTGACTTTTGAACTATGCTATAGGAAGCTTGCCAGAACCGGATGTTATTCGAAATTGTTTCTGAAAACTGAGCATTGACCGTAATTCCTGTCTTAATGTCCTTTTTTCAGGTCCGTCACACAAGATCAGATGACCAGGAGTGCCCATCCAAACCCCAACCCAACCCAGCCAAGCGCCATTACCGTAACTTCGTGGCTGAGATTTTCGGTACCCATAACGGGATCTTTTTCTTAGTTTTCGGTTGTTATTGCGTTAATTTATTTTTTCCAGTTTTTCTCTTCAGTGAACGCTCCAAAGTCTATTTCGCCCATTACATCATCGGCAATCGAAAATCGTGGTCGACTATAATCCATCGTGATTCACTTGTTCACGCACTGTTGTAGCTGTCTTTGGATGTCTTTATGCAAAATGGAATACCAAGGGCCATATACAGCTAGTCTAACACCTATATTAAGCTCCTATTTACCGCGAAGTTCTGCGACCTACAAAAGCTCTATATGGATGGATCCGATGTAACCGAGACGGAAGCTCAACAACACATGTTCGTGCAAAGGAAGGTGCTATCACAGCGTCATACTGAGCATGCTATTTTGACAGCAACATTTGTGCTCACGAAGACGATAAATTAGGTGTCGAAACGATAACCATCCTACCTCCCTCTCCCCTTCCTCATCCCACGTGCTGCCACATATCGATCCCGTACGCAGCGCAGCAGAATTTTCGCCAGACACGATATAAAGCATGAACATCATAGTTTCCTCACCTATTGATGTTTTCACGGGATGTGCACGCAGCGAGATGGCCCGGACCCTTCTCTCAGCGGTTCAAAGGGGCGCTTTTCTACGATGTGTTTTTATCGTAGTGTATGTCCAAACATGTTATGCCGCAGCAGTTTTGGGCTCTGGCAGCTTCCGCACCATTCCTCTGTTGGGTATCTTCCTCTGCTATCGTGTATTTAGACACCATTCCTCTGTAGGATATCTCCCTCTGTCGTCATGCATGTACACACCTCACCTTTCCTCTGTAGGGTATCTCCCTCTGTCGTCATAAAAGACATAAATAAAGACATAAAATATCAGTGCAACTATGAGCCACAAGGGCCCTTCTTGGTTGCACTTGGTACACTGAACCAGTTGCCCACCAAATCTGTCAATCAACCCACCCTGGAATACAGAAAAACAAGCCCCCTATTCTTATAATGATTGTCTATGCCGTTTTTAAAGATGTTCAGTGTGTTGCTACTGACAATTGTTCCTGGAAGCTGGTTCCAGTGTTCTACTACCCTGTTGGTGAAGAAAGACTGTCTTAACCTTGTCCTGCTGTGATTAACTTTAATTTTGAATTGATGACCTCTAATTGCATCATTTCTGTTAAATTCAAACATTTCCCTTAGATATCCCTGCTCCTGACCATGAACAAATTTAAAAACCTCGATGAGATCTCCTCTCAGCCTTCTACATCTAAGTGAAAACATATTCAATTTCTTCAATCTTTCCTCATATGCCAGGTTGCCTATACCATTAACCATTTTTGTTGCCCTCTTTTGTACTCTCTCTAAAAGCCAACAATCTTTCTCATAACTAGGGGACCAAGCTTGGACACAGTATTCCAAATGTGGCCTGACATATGCACAGTAAAGCTTCCTGATGACCTCCTCACTTTTGTATGACACATTCCTCTGTATCGCCCCAAGCGATACAGAGGAATGTGTCATGCATGTACACACCTCAACATTCCTCTGTAGGGTATCTCCCTCTGTCGTCATGCATGTACACACCTTACCTTTCCTCTGTATGGTATCTCCCTTTGTCGTCATGCATGTACACACCTCACCTTTCCTCTGTAGGGTATCTCCCTCTGTCGTCATGCATTAGGCAGTTTAGTCTGAGACTTCGTCACACAAGACGGTTTCCGTGAGAGTATAGAAGGCGCGTCACAGGGTGCGTTTGAAGTCGTTTGTTGCAGTCAGTGTCATTTGGTCCATGCCTGATGTGTCATGCAGAGGTGGACTCTGCCACCCAACGCCCTTGTGGTTCTGCCACCCATGACTGCAACGCAATTGTGTAGCTGAAGCGTGCATAAGCTCAGATATTGGCCGGCGTTTTGTTGTAAGTTGGTGCATTGGTGCGTGGAGCGCCACTCACGTGCATTTTAAGTGGCTTATTTCAATGCCGTTTGTCATCGGAGCGCTTGTCACGTATGCATGCTTACGTCATGCACAATGCAGGTCTTTCCCGTATGATGCTTGCGCCAAGTACTATTTATATTATATTCCAAAATGAAGTTTGAACTTATATTTTGGCTGCGGTCTGGATTGCCATGCGAGGTGCAATTCGTCGTGTTAAAAATATGTGGAATTGGAAGTTAGCTGGATGGCGTTGCATCACACAAACTCAAGTGTTGGCTTAAGGGAGTCGTATTGTAAGTCAGCAGTGTGTTTCCGTGCTGCTTTTGTTTCAAAGCAAAACTTTTCATCAAGTCTGCTGAATATATTAAGTTCAGTTGCAAGGATTATTTAACAGCAAGAGTTCCGTCCGTGTACACAAATGAGCTTTAGTGGGGTAGTTTGAACAGCAAAGCAAATGGAAAAATAAAGTCCTGAAAGAAGTGCATGGATTGCATTTGGCATTGCGTCCTGGCCGAATCCAATGGATCCAATGAAGCTCAAATTTTGGCTTTGACACCCACACTATTGGCACCCAGGCGAGTACCACTATGTTCACTATCTTCATCTTCATATCTTCACCCAACTTCATCTTCGCGTCTTCACCCAACTTCATCTTCGCAACTTCACCTACCTTCATATTCGCGTCTTCACCCAACTTCATCATCACGTCTTCACCCAACTTCATCTTCGCGTCTTCACCCAACTTCATATTTGCGTCTTCACCCATCTAATCTTCGTATCTTCACTCATCTTTATCTTCGTATCTTAACACATCTTCATCTTCGTATCTTCATCTTCGTATCTTCATCTTCGTATTTTCATCTTCGTATCTTCATCTTCTTATCTTCATCTTCTTATCTTCATCTTCGTATCTTCATCTTCGTATCTTCATCTTCGTATCTTCATCTTCGTATCTTCATCTTCGTATCTTCATCTTCGTATCTTCATCTTCGTATCTTCATCTTCGTATCTTCATCTTCGTATCTTCATCTTCGTATCTTCATCTTCGTATCTTCATCTTCGTATCTTCATCTTCGTACCTTCATCTTCGTACCTTCATCTTCGTATCTTCATCTTCGTATCTTCACCTACCTTCATCTTCGTAAATATCGTGCGAACATGCGAAACAGTAGGTCTTTGAGTACTCATGACGCTACACTTTGCCTTTACAGGATTGGACAACGGATAGGTGCATCGTCCACGTGTATCGTCTAACATGGCCTGGCTCGACAGAGCTCGTGGCACCTACATCCGAGTCGTAATTTAATCGCCCGTTCCACTGTAGCACATGACACCGGCTCGGCGGCATGTGCTACAGTGGTCACCTCTAATTTGCAGGTGCTCCTCAGTAACATTAAAGCTCCATGCATGCAATTTATTTCGGGTTTTGAAACAATTGAAGTTTTTTTGTTTGTTGTGAATCCTTGTTCTTCATGATGCAATTCAGATCACAAGTATTCTGGTTTCTGCCAGGCCTGCTATTCTGACTGTTCCTCGAAGTTCCTCATTTATAAATTCCGTCAAGTAGGAAATATTTTCCGCTTATTCGCCTGACTCGGTTTCATGTTGACGTACGTGGATCTGCGACATTGCACACACGCGATCCGCACGGTGTCAGGTCGCATTTACAGTATTACTGAACACATCAGTGGATGACCTTTAGCTTGCATGTAAAAATTGAGTGCCTGACATACATACAAGTCATGTGAAGAAAACTGCATGACTAGCTTGGTGGCACTGGACCAGGATTTTAAATTCCAGTTCCATAGCGCAATCGTGATTCTCTGGAAATAGTTCAAAATACCCACTGGCCATATATACGGCGTGTTCAACCAAGTCTGTTAGGAGCATCTCAGAACCTGCTCCGTCTGTCTCAGGACGTGGGTTCGAGCCCCACTCTACGCACACGTTTTATTTCCTCTGTGTGACAATGGGTGTACCCATGGGTCGCGACATATTCAGTCGCCAACTGCAAGTCCAATAGCTTTTATCGGGACTGCCTGAGCCATTAGATTGCCGGTTGGCCGAACTGTGTCAAAGCCATGTTTTGTCAGAGTATTGCTTGGTCGGGTGATGGGCTGATGGTCTGTTGAGCAAGCTTCTGTTCAGCATGAACTCGGGCTCGGTAGACCCATGACAATAATAGTTTATATTAGATGTCAAAACACGGAGTCGGCGCCTGTGCTTGTGCGGGCCGATGTCTGGCGTTAGTGTGACGGTTGTCTGCTGGTCTGGCAGTTAGGTCATCACCGCTCGGCCATTAACATCGGGTTGTCTGTCGGCCATCGCGGGTGTTGCGGTGGCTTTGTGTCGCGTCTCTGCCGGCACTCGACGTCGGCCTTGCAGGAGCCAAGATTGCGCTGGCGGTGCGGTGCGGCCGCCGCCGGCCCACGCGTCGGCGGCGACACGGCATCGATCAGCGGGTCAGCCGTCAGTAGTGTCGCCGGGCGGCGGCAACAACACGCTTCCCGTGCCGCCTGTGAGCCGCCTGCGTTCCCCCTGCGTGCCGCCTGCGTGGTGTGCCTCCCGTGATTAGATGATTGCCGGCTTCCTGCTTAACGCACGATGCGCAGTGCTTTTTCCTCTGGGGTGGCGAATGGTGCGTGGTCTCGTCGTGACCTGGTGTTACCCTTAGCCTGGCGTGTGTAGGGTTAGTGACGGGGCTACACTGAGGTCGGCGTGTGTAGGGTTAGTGGGGCTCGCTAGGTCGGGTGTGGGGTGTGGCAGGGCTACCGAGCCGGGTGGTAGGGGTACGCTGAGGTCGGCGTAGGGTTAGTGGGGTACGCGGTGAGTAGGGTTAGTGGCAGGGCTACGCTGAGGTCGGCGTGTGTGGGGTTAGTGGCAGGGCTACACTGAGCCCGGCGTATGTAGGGTTAGTGACGGGGCTACACTGAGCCCGGCGTATGTAGGGTTAGTGGCAGGGCTACACTGAGCCCGCGGTGTGTAGGGTTAGTGGCAGGGCTACGCTGAGGTCGGCGTGTGTAGGGTTAGTGACGGGGCTACACTGAGCCCGGCGTATGTAGGGTTAGTGACGGGGCTACACTGAGGTCGGCGTGAGTAGGGTTAGTGGCAGGGCTACGCTGAGGTTAGCGCGTGCTGTCAGTTAGTGGCAGGGCTACCCTGAGCCCGGCTCGTGCTGTGTCGATTAGTGGCGGGGCTACCCGGAGACCGGCTCGTGCTGTGTCGATTAGTGGCGGGGCTACCCTGGTATTAGCTACGTGCTGTGTCGGCTGATGGAGGCCAACATCGACAAAACCGACCGGCGGGTGCCGAGCCAAAAGCAGTCGAAGTGTGTCGGCAGCCGAGCGGCAATGTTTACCGGGCCGTCTGCCAGCCGGCGATCAGCTGCTGGCTGGGATGTGCCGGCGAACACATGGCGAGGCCCGAGGGGAGGGAGTATCCGACTGGTGAGGCACGAGGTGGCCACCCTGACCGTGGCAGCCGTGGCTGTGCGACTCTGATGCCGGCTCGGCACCACTCATCGACTAGCAGAGCCGGCTATTCAGACGGAGACGTTCGCAGTGGGTGTCGATTATTTGGACTTTGATCGCCCGTAGAACGAAACAGGCTCTGCCACAAAACGTGCCAAACAGGCTCCATTCCTGCATTCCATTCGTCACTCTGACGACTGCGCAAACACAATGCCGGTCTGCATCGCTCGGCCGGCGCGATGCAGTGTTCTGGCACTCGGTATCGAGTTTTGTCAGTATTATACCATGACTTTTCCTTGATCATTGGAAAATACAACCAAAAGGTACTTTGCTCTTGGTGTGTATTCGGGTACAACCCTTCGTCGAACTACGGAAGATGAGCAATTCCATCGATCGGGCGAATTCTCACTGCCATACTGTATTTATCTACGTCTTGCTAAGCGTAGGCTTTTATTTTCGATTCCGGAGCTATGTGTAGTTATGTGTAGTTGTTTTTGCTGTGTTCTGCGATTACAGTGTTCCGGTATCTTGTCAGTAGACCACGATCTATCCGTCTCAGTGCATTGGGTTGTCTTTTTCAATGAAGCATGTCTATGCATTATGTTTCTCTCTCCCTCTGTCACATGCTTGTAAGACACGAAGCGGATATGTATTACAGCAGTGTAACGCCAACACTTCGACTGGAACGAAGCCAACACACCCCGACTGTTATGCTGTTACTACGTGAACTTCGGACAGCTCCAGCGACAAGATATTTGTGATCTCACTCGACAGTGTTGACACTTCAGCGCCAGTCTTCCTTGTGAGGTCGAAGAACGGCCTCGGGATGTGGAGTATTCCCTCACACGACTGTCGTTCCTCGGCACTAACAGCTGGCAGGCTGCTGTGCTGTAGTTGGCATATGTGGACGGGTGTTTTCAGCGCCACAAGACGTGCTGCCATAATACAGACACTGCTCCACCTAGTCGGAAGTCCTGAGCCAACAAGAGCGGTCTCTTGCCCTGATCAATGGATGTACGAACCCGGGGGGCAGAGGGGCAGCTCCCCAACTTTGGATGAGCTTAACATTGACCCTATGGACGTTGCATGGAAATAATCTACTTCAAAATTGTGGTTGCCCCCTCGAATGGCCCTTTAGGGAGCGTTCCTACGACTCTGCACTGATCACGGACGCCGTATGACCGACGCAGTCGATGCGCCCATGAGCGCAAATAGCCAGCCAACTGATCTGCCCCGATCAGGCTGGAGTTTTCTTTTTCAAGTCCGTGCTAGTCACCACTGAACGGCTGAAATGACTTGCAAGTCTACGGCACTTGGCCTGCAAACGGCACTTGGCCTGCAAGTCCGTGATGGCTCGTTGCGAGGCGAGTTGATGACACCAAGCACGCGCTGCAAACTATGCACGCTACAGCGGATGACGCAGATTTCCGCCACGTCACACCCCAGGGCCATGCTAGCGGCACCACCGCCCACCAAGCTATGCCGACGGTCTCCACTCACCTTCCATTCACTCCACTCGTCTGCAAGCATATCCGCAATGCTTACACCAGTGTGCGATACGGAGAAGTGGACCGCCGCTGCCGCAACGGCGTTTCTGCGCTTGAAATCTGTCTGGTTCAGTTCGTCAAGGTATCGGGTGTGAATGACTCATACCGTCCGTCCGGCACCGTCAGCTCGTTCCCCAATTTACGTTTCAGAGTGTTGCATCAGTCGGGCAGCATTGTTTGGCAGAAGTACCGTCGACTCTGCAGCAGATACCACGACTGCAGCTCAGCTGTCGGTCCGCCGAGTCCATTGTCTTCGGCTATGGAGAGCGGCTGGTTATCTAAAGTTATCGTCTTCATGACAATCATATTGATGCTCCGCGTGACGGCCGTTAACATTCCAGATTGTCTTCTGTGTCATGCTTTCCTGAGTGGACAGTTGACACTGCATTGTTGCCGTCTTTCCAGCCTCGGTTTTGCAGGCAGCGGCATGGACGAAGTTGACGTATCCAGTTATTATGCGTCTTGCTTTGTCTTTTCATACTCCGCCGAAATGCTCAGCCGGATGCTTAAATTTTGCATGAACATGAAAGAGACACGTACTGAAGCTAAAGCAAAACAAATCCTTTCCTCTTTTTGTGCAAAATAGTAGTTGGGAGCTAATTAATTATTTTTTAAAAAAAGTTTCGATTAATAACTGCCGTTTGTTTTATTAGCGGATAATGAAATGCATCATTCCAGAATAATGTACATCATTCTAAAGGTAGCAGCGCCAGTGAATCAGCCTCATTTCTCCACATGCATCACATGTATCAGCATCACATGCAACTGCAGTGTCCGTTCACACCTGGTCACACCAACACGATCTGCAATGCCACTCCTGTACTGACATCCTCGCTCAGTCTTTTATAACAACGTGAGAAAACTTAGCTAAGTCCGACCCCGGCCAACGCCCGACTGTCACTGCTCGCCTCACACTGGGCGCGGCTGGCGCTACCCCAGTGCAGT
Organism: Ashinkailepas kermadecensis; assembly: GCA_034440615.1. Lineage (NCBI taxonomy): Eukaryota > Metazoa > Arthropoda > Thecostraca > Neolepadidae > Ashinkailepas > Ashinkailepas kermadecensis. Next base: position 339,040 of record JAOTOM010004849.1, on the reverse strand, counting down.
GCCGCACCCTTTCAGCTTAGCTGATCGGCACAATTCCACGTCAGCTCCACGTTGCCGCCATCTACAGGTGACAAGGCGATATCTAGTGCCAAACTGTACCAATAGGTGGCAGCGCACACGCACCGAGCTCGTTGCGCACGATACTACAGTAACACATCACATGTGTCTACAGTAACAGCATCACACACCGCGACCTTCATCATTTTCCGCGGCACTCATATGTCCATTTCTCAGACATGGCACAATGTGCGCTGGCAGGGTCGAGCCAGGAGATGTAGCCGCTCTCAGGGTACACATCAGACATGGCACAATGTGCGCTGGCAGGGTCGAGCCAGGAGATGTAACCGCTCTCAGGGTTCACATCAGACATGGCGCAGGAACCGTCCCAGTGCATTTCTCGCCATAGAACTGGCCGTTTTTATTGGCAGATCATGGGGCGTGACACCCCGCCTGCCGGGTTTGCCAGCCACATCATGAGTGTACAGGGTACCTCCCTAGTGCATCCCAGGCCGAAGTGTCACATTGTCTGGCACATCGCCCTCAGGTTCGCTGTTATAGCCAAGGTTTTCAGGCATCTCGCTACCGGTAAGGGTAAAGCGACTGCCGTCTCGTAAAACGACGTCGTAGTCGATGTCTGTTTTGTTGGGATCTTTTTACGCCCCGGAACACTTTTTTCTTATCATCGTTTCCTGCCGCACCTGCGTTCATGGGTAGATATCGGTGCCTTGGTCCTCTTACTACATGTTATATCGGTTCACTCATCATTTTATCGAACATAAGCTCGACTACTTATATTATAACAATAATAATAGCTAACTAAAGTAGCTCAGTCGGTAGGGCGTGTCATTCTTGATCCTGAGGTCGTGGGTTCGAATTGCATAACCGGTTGGACTACCGAGTCAACCCGCAACCCATCGGCGTGAGAGGCTGGCAATGCTACATGATCCAGTAGTTGAATGCGTCGTAAAATAACCTAAGGTTGAAGTGTATTTTCCGGCCAATCCGGTGTCCGGCCGGATAGTGCAATCCACTATCCGTGCCGAACCTGCCGCCTCCACCAAGGGCCGCAAGCTGCCAGACTTGGTATGATTTTTTCCCTGTATTATTTGGAATGATAGTTCCCCTCCAGCAGCTTCGGGGAACTGAACCTCCTTGGCTATGCTATTTAGTGTGAACAGCCTTGGCAGACTGAACCTCGTTGGCTATGTGACTTAGTGTGCACCCATTATTTATGTGTATTTTTGTTGTTCGGCGTGTAGAAATAGCAATTCAACCGACAATCAATTTCACTTCTATGCAACACTCACTGCAACACGTTACATTAAGCAGGTTATAGACATTACGTACTTCCCTCGTATATATATATATATATATATATATATATATATATATATATATATATATATATATATATATATATATATATATATATATATATGCAGCTCAGGGTCCGTCCAAGGCTGACGGACACTGAACTGCGTCACAGTTACAGAGCGGTCAGCTCAGGCAGACCGCTCTACACCGCAGGGTGGGTGTGCCGCTCGACTCTGCCTCCGTCATAATCTCCGGTTGGCCTCTACGCCGACCTTCAGCTAACCAGATGGCACACTGGCTGGATTAAAGCTGCTTGCACACTGGTATAATTAAAGCGGATCAACGTTCACGGCTCGTTTCGAGGGCTTAGAATGTCAACCTACGAGCTAGCCTAGGATCCTATCAGCTCTGCAATTGTTTCAGTTGAGCTCGTCAAGTGCTCAGGCTATTGTTATGTGGATGTCCTATTTGTTCAGTCAACACTTCAAATTCTAGCCAGCAATATCCAGCAGGCTGCACTCCAGTTGGCCACCGGCACACACCAACAGTTGTCACTCAGTAACACCTCACCTGCGAAACAGTCGGCCCCCGCATTAGAAAAGGATTGCATCACATTTCGCCGGTGTCTGGTAGGATGCAGTCGCTCAGGAGTAAAGCATTTCGAAAATTATTTGTCGGGCTCAACCAGATACCAATCAAGGATTTTGTTTCAGGGAAGGGGTTTCGGCAACTTCATTTTCAAATTCCAGAAAATGCTGTTTAATTTTTTTTTTACAGTAAAAAGCAGCAAATTTAGTCACGGGTGGGTGCTCCTCGAATCCTTTGGTTGGTCCGAGGGAGGGGGCGGAACTGCCGTAATTTCCTTACACCCTGCTCAAATACCATTGCAACCAAGGATAAGGAAGTATTATCCCATGGTTTGAAGGCCTCAATGAGGATAACAACGGTCACACACAGTTTTCAACAGAAGATATTGAGATATTGAGAACACTGATTAGTTAGGTATATATTTCCTGAATGAGCCCAGTGGATCTGGCTGATGGGTGTAATGGTTACTGAGCCAGGATAAAATTTGTACCTTAAAAGTGTGATTTGCAACCATAATTTCTTCATCTTTTAGTCCCATGAAAACTATTATTTCAATATTCGATATCATTTTTTCATGTAAATCAATTCTGATTCACGTTCACAGGAAAATATGTGATTTCGAAAACATTCGAGTTGCTTCGTTTGGCACGAGCCTGGTCTCAGTTGGACAAATCTTGGACACCAAGGCACACAGACAGTGTCCTCATGCTGGAACGAGCCACATGGCATTGATATGATGAATGTCATGTTTTTTTTTGTCATGCGATGACTCGATTTGTTCATTATGCATAACCAAACTATATTCGGTGTCGTAGCTTGTACATTGTTTCGTTGAGTTTCTGCTGAATCTGGCACTAAAGCAATGTCCCACTTATCTTCACTTCCCCTAATATTTAGTTTGTATCATTGATTGCCTCCGGGTAAAAGATGGAGGATGACGACGTTAAATTGTTATATTTCCGCCAACGGGAAATTGCCACGTCGCAGACTAAATGTCACAGCCTAAATAGACCCGGACGTGTCTGAGGTACCGGCCGACCGTGACCCAGGTGTATCTGAGGTACCGACCGGTCGTGACCCAGGTGTGCCTGAGGTACCGGCCGGCCGTGACCCAGGCGTGTCTGAGGTACCGGCCAGCCGTGACCCAGGTGTGTCTGAGGTACCGTCCGTGACCCAGGCGTGTCTGAGGTACCGGCCGGCCGTGAACCAGGTGTCTCTGAGGTACCGACCGGTCGTGACCCAGGTGTGCCTGAGGTACCGGCCGGCCGTGACCCAGGTGTGTCTAAGGTACCGGCCGTGACCCAGGTGTGTCTGAGGTACCGTCCGTGACCCAGGTGTGTCTGAGGTACCGGTCGTGACCCAGGTGTGCCTGAGGTACCGGCCGGCCGTGACCCAGGTGTGTCTGAGGTACCGGCCGGCCGTGACCCAGGCGTGTCTGAGGTACCGGCCGGCCGTGACCCAGGTGTGTCTGACGTACCGGCGGACCGTGACCCAGGTGTGTCTGAGGCACCGGCCAGCCGCTGCCTTCCTGACGCCGTCGGTGTCAGGAAGTCTGACAGTGTACCGGCAGTCTCCACAGAAACGGTCCAGTCACCTTGAAATATCGCACGACGTGCTCAACCCCGCTTCGCAGAATCCAACCCATGGTCGCGTGTTGGAAAAACAGATTTGCCTGATTTAGTTCACTCGATATAACGTGTGAGCCGAGTGAACTTTGTTTATGGTAGTCTGTACTGCACCGAGCATTCCGGGCATACTTCACCGGCGTCCGTCTGGACAGTGCAGACAGTGCAGCAGTGTTCGACCTTTGTTCCACTGACCATGGGTGCGTCGGCCAAAACAGCTGGATGGATGAACTCAGAGCTAGGTAACGTTCGTATGCGGATGCATGTGCTCTCTCTATCAGCCCACAAGGAATTGTGTCGGCCGACAATTACAAGCTATGTATTGAAGGCAAGTGCATCCTTCATAGGCGTGCTGAAATATGGTTAATGTTCCGTAAAATTGGATATGTTACCGATGCTGGGCGTCTCGAGGTGTCCTAATGATTAACGCGTTCGAATTCTGACCGAAATGCGTTTAGTTCGAAACTCAGCAGTGGCTGGACTTCTAGGTCCGCCCGCCCCACTCGGCGTGCGAATGTGAAGGCTCGCGAATGTAATGGCGTGGGCTGTCGAGAGTATCAGGCGCGTACCGCTGGCAGTTGGTGGTGCTTCACTGTGATTATTTGTTGGTGGTGTTTCACTGTGATTTCTTGTTGGTGGTGTTGGGTAGCGCTGCACTTCTCTTGATCATCCGATCGGGCCTGTGTGTCACTACTATTGGTCATCCGATCGGTCCCGTGTCTCATTGCTATTGGTCATCCGATCGGTCCCGGGTTTCATAGCTATTGGCCATCCGATCGGGTCTGGGTCTCACCACTGGCCTTCGTGTGGTCGTCTACTGCACCGCTGCACAGTGTGATATCTCGAGGACAAAACTGGCCATAAATCATTGCGGACAAAGTATGCGAGTTACAGGGGCGATTTTGGTCTCAATCGAAAGAGCTTCAAATTTAGAACATATGGAGGAGCTCTATTGCCTTAAAGATTGCTTAACCCAGGAATGTCAGATGTCATACCTGCTAGATGGAAGGGAGCATTCTGTTCCCCTCATTTTGCTTCCGCAAAATATCTCGGGAACCAATTGAGGTAGAAAGCTGAAATTGTACACACACCTGCATGAGTACCTAGTGTACCTTGTTTTAAAAGATTGACATCCGGCCATGCATGGTGACATCATAATAACGTCATAAGCGAAGTCCATGGTCGCTCATATATCGGATAATTATTAGTTAGCGTTTGCTATGCGAGCATTCTGCACTGTAAATATGGTCTAATAATTGCTGCCCAGAATAAATCCAAGATCTCCTCGTCCTAAGTGGGTGAAATTATGCCAAAACGTATCCATAATATATGACACATAGATAGAATCTGGGTCTCTGAAGAGTGAAGGCACGTCGAGCCGCGCTCCCGTCGTTAGACGTAGACGAACCACACCCGTATGTGGCTGATCCACGACAAGACCCAGTCTCTCCCGGAACTGCCGCTGTAATTTCTTATTCCTTTCTTTCACAAATATCTTGTTTTCTTCGCCAGACACCGCCCACACTTTGACCTTCAGTCGGTAAGATATGCGGAGAAGGCACCCAAAGCATCGAATCCAGGCATGCATAGTTGAGACACCGAGCTGGCATGTACCCTCGCGGGCAGGTCTAGCCGCAGCAGCAGACAGGTCATTCATCTGACGAGGTGTACACCCACAGATGGTGCATGCCATGCTGCTGCTGGTGTTGGTCAGAGCGTTCGACACCTTGCCGTCAATCATAGTGAGTTGAAGATTGTACGCCACTATGAGACTGGTGCCGTCTGTTGCGGTGACGCAAGTCGGCCTCAGTAGACTTATCTCGGATTCAACACTGTCGTTCTTTCCGGGAGGTCCCTGCTGTCTCGCGCTTGTACTGGATCCGCAACGGCCGGCTGAAGCGGGTTGAAAACGGCGTTAGGTTGGTTTAGACGCAAGTGCCACCAACCGTCAGTTGCAAAGGCACCAGAGTGGCACAGAACATATTTTGTTCTGCAGTTGTATCACCATCTCCCATCTGTTTGTATACAGATTGCTCTGTGGCCCCGTCAAATCTCCATTTGACGTGAAGCACCTCCAAAGTGTTGGTGCTGGATGACGTCGACGGCTGGTGAGTAACTGAAGCTGAGTCGGTACGGGCGACAGACGGCAGACATGCCACCAGCCGCTGCGTCGTATGATACAGGAGAGCCTGCAGTGTCACCTTAGCTGACGTCTCGGTGAATTGCATGCTGCTGGATGCCGGATGGCTCTCTACCTTGGCCTCATGCACCTTTCCATAGGCGGGCAGGATGTCTGCCTTCGCCACATCATTCGTCACTCGGCGGACTATACGGTAGCCGTGCACAGACAAGCCAACTGACACATACATTGCCAGCGCCCGGTCTCCTGAAGCGCACTTGGGATGGCTCACTTTAGAGCTTCTGAGAGCCCAGCGAATCTTGCTGGATCGATTCGGTGATGCCTCCACCTGTCGCAGCACGAAAGCCACGTCCTCCATGCCCTCAATACGAGCACTTTGCCTGGCAGTCTCCACTAGCTGCAGAGAACTCTGCTGCCGAGCAACTCTTGAGGAGGCCCGATGCGCTGATCTGATCGTAGATTCTAGCTGGTCGCCTTCGCGCTCCCTCCACGGCCTCGTCATTAAAGCGAGTCTTGGCTTCATCATCACTTACGACGTGGTAAGTGTACCACGCTTCAGTGGTACAGCGAACACTTCGTTTCCCGAAAGATAAGTCGCAAACTGACTTCTGAATTTATCCTGGGCTCGCTTACATAACCGACTTTCCTTTAAGTCCTTGGGCGATCAAGTCGGACGCCTTTTTCATGTCCACAATCGAGGACTCACTCGGGTCAAAGCCCTGAGGGATTTTCTCCATAACCAACTGCAAACTATAATTAAACACATACGCATTATAGTGTTCACGCCCAAACGCCTTTTCACTGGATAACAAGTCTACTAATTTATATCTGCTGACGCGCAACTCCATGCTCACTGTACGCAAAATCAAACTACACCCGACCCGACCCTCACAGCCAAGGACAACTTCCCTGCCATGGGAAACGCTGTGCGTGGCCTATCTCGACTCAGTCGCCTCGTCAGTTAGGGAAGTATTTAGCATAGCGACCGCTGGATCAGGCTACCCGGTCAAAACACCCCGCCAGCCGGCGCGTCGCGGCGTCCGGCTCGGGCTTCCCCGTGCCGCCCGGGCTAGCCACCGCACCGCACCGAGGCCTGTCGGGATACAATTGATCACTACCGGTGTTAGAGCAGCTAGGTGCAGCTGAAACTTACGGTACATATAGACAAAGGATCCCTGATTTCATTGTGATTTGTCTCTGGTTGTGCGCTGTTGTGCGTTTTTTAAAAACCTTATTTGAACTTGGAGGTACTAAAAAGTTGAACGACTATTGAAATGACTTATTGTTTGATACAAAATAGCAAATTGTGAATCGTGCTATGCCTTTTTGAATTGCTCATCGCATTGAGAATGTTCTCAGCTATCATTTCATATCTCACTTGCCCAGGTTTTTAGAATGCATCTTACTTTTATCAGTCGTCAAACTCCGACAACATTTGTGTACATGCGCATCGTTTTTTCCGCACGTAATGCTGTCCATGTTCATGGACTTGTTACTATATCAAAAGTTGTGAAAATCTTCCCAGAAATTGTGATCAGGTGTGCTTCAAGCATTTGGTGATGCAATGGCGCCACAAATATGGCATAACAAAATAGTCGAGAGATGCATTTCTGGCCAGTTTTTTCCCTGAGTTATCATACCACTGATGGTTATTCGTTACTATGTACTGCACTTCCTAACCCGCTGCTAATCCTCAACTGGGGCTTATTCGTTACTATGAACTCTACTTCTTAGCCCATTGTTGATCCTCAACTCCTAGCCTCTGGTCCTGCCTGCTCCTCATTGCTATCCCCCTCCCCACTGTGTTACATTCACGACTCAGTACGCCCATCCTCCGTCATCCTCCGTCCCCCATATTTCACCTCGGGTGCCTCACGTGTCACTGTGGATCTTCCACAGTGACGTGAAGCGGCCATGTCTGACTGCGGCACCGTCACGTTTCAGGGTGTTCGTCAACCGGTCGGCGGCCATGTCTGACAGCGGCACCGTCACGTTTCAGGGTGTTCGTCAACCGGTCGGCGGCCATGTCTGACTGCGGCACCGTCACGTTTCAGGGTGTTCGTCAACCGGTCGCTGCACCTGGAGAAGATCAAGTTCTTCGGCTTCGACATGGACTACACGCTGGCGGTGTACAAGTCGCCGGCGCTGGAGAACCTGGCGTTCGAGCTGATCAAGAAGCGGATGGTCGACATTGGCTACCCGGCCGAGATATCTCAGTTCGAGTACGACCACACCTTCCCTATCAGGTGAGACGCCTGACTGTACTCGGGCACTGTCCACTAGATAGGAAAATACACACAACCATTTGTTACATTGATAGATTAGATGTCCAGTAAGTGTATGCTTTTCTTCGGGTGGAATCCGGTAGTGTTATCACACCGGCTTGTCAGGTGGGAACCCAGCCAATGTTGTCACACCCACCAGTCGGGTGCCAGGTTAACCAGCATCGCCACACCATACCGAGCAAGTTAGAGACGGGCAGCAGCACTGGCGAACCTAGCCCACAGGCTTGGGGTGGAAGTCGGCTTTCGGCGCCGCCTCCCCCCACACCTCCCGCCTCTCAAGATCAAAAGTTGTCAAAACAAAACGTTGAAGTTCGGCCACTGGATTTTGCGATTCCGTTATTTGTAAAGATTTTCTTTTGCAAATGAGCAATTTTGTTTGTCCTGCCTGACCTCCAACCTGTATCCTCTCCATGAAACGAAATACCCATAGCTAACAGGTGCTGGCAGCTACTACAGGTAGCTACTGGTCAGCATTATTCAAGAAATAAATGTCTCCAATGAACACAGCATGTTTGAGGCCACAAAAGAAACGCCAAGATGCAGCTACACTTTACATATAACAAGCCATCTTATACCTTTAGGTACGCTTATGAGTTTTGTAGCACACTCTATTGCACATTGCCGTAGCCGTAACATGCAGTTCACAGAGCAGTACAGGCATTGTATCCATTAGATATTTATTAGTTAGGCAGAACCTATTAGATACTTACCTTCTTTCTAAAAGTAACGTATGCCAGCCATGACACTGCCACCAAAATAGCAGGCGGCGCACGGAGATGACTCAGACAGACGGGCTGACCGGCTGTCTCGCGAGGTGAACTCCTCGGACTAAACAGTCGGAAAGGTTCAGCATTTCATCGACATCGACACCAACTGTAGCTCACCGCTGCGGTACGACTGAAGCCGTGCGATTGGGGCGCCTCTGTCGGCAGGCACAGAACCCTCTCCAGTTGGTATCCTTGCCGCCACTGCTAGTGCGCATCTCCCGGTTGATGCGCCCGCGTTTTGTATTGGCGCGTCAGTATTTCTCAGTACCATTTTACTTTCAAATTACTGCGCGTATCATAAACATTTGGATCAAACAGAAGGTGAATGATCGAATTATCCTTTTATCTGACACTGTGCGCTGTAACCTGAGCTGGACGGAGCAGGTGCGGTGCGGACCCAGCCAACTATTGCCACCCGGTTGTGCCACCCGCCCCCTCAGTGACCAGTGGTCTGTCTCTAGTGGGGGAGGGCAGGAGCAGTGACCGCTGCCCTCCAAGTTAGCACGTTAGACGAGCTCTGAAATGCCGTGCACGCAATGAACCGATGGGTGACAGCGACTCATCCACAGAATTCCCACTATGTGACAGGAAGACAGGGATACAATGCTCATCTGCCACAAAGTTTCGAGAACCTGCTGGCAAGCGAATATCGCTACACTTTATCACCATAACCTCTTCTTCCCCTCTCCACCCGAAAAACACTGGCATTTGTAGTTTGCTGTTCCTGCTCTACTGAGCGTTTCACTCCAGGTCGCACTTTTCTTCCCACGAAGTTCCTGCCAATATACTGCCAACCACGGACGGAGAAGTTCCAAAGTATTCGAGGTCCCAATACATCGAAGCAATGGGTGCTGCCAATTTTGTTGGTGGGGTCCATCCCATTGGGTCCCATGTTAAGGGAGCGAGAAGTTGGTGGGGCCAAGGCAAATGATGGTGAGATCCAAGTCTCACCATTAGCATAGGAACTCCACCCATGCTGGCAACGCATCATGTGGCCTGCCGATGGCTGCACCAATCTCACTTACCTTTGCGAGGTACAACGGCGTAAGTCGTGCTCCAGTTGCGTGTTTTCCGAGTACAGCATGTGCCATATTGCATAGGATCAGCATTGCGCTGTCGCCACCAATCGATGAGTCCATGCAGTATGCACGCGGCACACACGGGACCGACAGCTGTGCTTGTCAGGACAGGTGTCCGCGCAGTGGACTGCGTGTGTGGCATGATCATGTCCAATTGTGCTGCGCACGCTTTTGTGTGAATCACGCTGAAGCAAGACTATCTCTCTGCCCACAGAGGACTGTGGTTCGACACCCACTTCGGCAATCTGCTCAAGGTTGACGCCTATGGCAACATCCTGGTCTGTGTGCACGGCTTCAAGTTCCTCAAGAAGTGAGTTGTCCGAGGTGGCGTGCTGTGCCGCGACAGCCCTGTACCTGTGTGACTACAGTCGCTCATGTTGCATCACATTTGCGGCCGTAAGAGTGTCAGATTGTTCTCATTCACGACCAAAGCATGGCCAGCATATCTCGATAGTACAAGCACACTCCGCGGCGCCGGTGTGTGAGCTGCTGTGATGAAATATGCGCACTCAGTGAGAATCAGCACACACATGATATAACCGTATTTGGTAAGTGCATTTGACGCACGGAATTATTCCGGCCGTGTATATTTCCACTTGTTCGGCAATCACCGGACATTCTCCAGCGGCTTAGAGTCGAGTAGAGCGTCTGCACAATCCTTCATGCTGTACTATCAGTCTGAACAGTTCGACATCGTCGTTTCAGCAAGTTCCGTGTGCGCGCCAACAGCTTGGACTCTGCGTGACATGCACCCAGAGCTGAAACACCACTTTCGAGAATATAATTTAGCTTAATACGTAGTCCTTTGAAGTCATTCTATCCAGGTGAATCTTTGGTTTTTGGACGATTCTCGGACTTCACTGGTTTGTAAAGATGCATGTTTGGAAAGGTCAAAAGGACGACGGGAAAGGTTCAAAAGAACCCTTCGAAGCATCTTTCTTTATAATCCAGTGAAGTCTGAGAATCGTCCAAAATTCATTTTGGTTTAAGTAAAACGTGTGCTTGCTAAGCCAATTCTTGGTCGGTTATTTGGACCTTCAGGTGATAACAGCTGTCTCGTGTGGTGAACTGCGATTGGACGCCTTGCAAGGGAGATGTATTCTAACCTCCACAGCTCATAACCTCCACAGTTCATAACCTCCACAGTTCGTAACCTCCACAAATTCAAAGGTGCTTCGCCTGCGCTCCAGCTGCAAATGCGTGCAACGCTGCACAGAGCGCCTCCCGCCAAACAGACACGAGATCTCTGGCCGACCGGATACAGGCATTGTGTCGCAGTACCTGGAACACAGAGTCATAGCCAGTGTTGGCCTGGGTAGTACCGTGTTTGACTGGGTGGTACCATGTTATGTCATACCTCGGGTCCTGACCTCTCCGTCCCGTGGCTTATGGAGGACCAAAGCCAGCTCGGTATGCCTATGACATGGTCTGGCCTTGAGAGACAATACGTCGCGGTGTGGTGAATAACTGTCGAGCAGGGCCTGCCTGCCCCATGAGACACGTGACCTCGTCACCACCCGGTCGCGACCTAACTCGGCCACCAGCCGTCGCAGCGGGCCTGCCTGGCGCTCGTGGGTCGCGGCGGACCTCTCGTGCAGCCCAGCGATGCCGTACGTGGTCGACGGCTCCCCAGCAAGAGCCACATGCCCGCCTCGCAGTCGGAAATAAGCGGGCGTCACTTCTTAGCATGCATTCCTTGAGCGCAGAGCTCACTAGTGTGTGCATGTGCTGTCTCCGTGCCTGTGTGTTCACTACGTCACGACATACCTTCATGTTTTGTCACCCCGATATCTGTGTTGCGACCCCTGTCATGACACCTGACCTCCGCTGATCCACGGCTCACTCGACTCGTTGGTTAGCCTCTACATTGATCACGTATGCGGTTGACCCGACCCCTGTCTGGTTGGCTGACCTGTGCAGAGCGCTTGCGACCTGGAGCTTACTCCAGTCACGTCCTGACACATTGGCTATCGCTGTTGGCAGGTCGGAGATATACGAGATGTACCCGAACTCGTTCATCACGCTCGACGACTCGAGGGTGTACGTGATGAACACGCTCTTCAATCTGCCTGAAATCTACATTCTGGCGTGCACTATCGACTTCTTCTCCAACAACCCCGACTATACCATGTGAGTAGCGGTGCCGTGGGGCCGGCGGCGCGTGTTGCGCGGTTGGCTCTCAGCCTGCACTGGCACCTTCATGAATGACACCTCAAATTCAACTCAATGGAGTTGTATTCATTCGCATGCGCCTGTTTTTTTTCCTGGTGTACTATTTTATTGCATGTCTGAAACGAATGCAAAGAGGGTGTGTTTATAGAGAGAGAGTTATAGAGAGATAGAGAGATATAGTTATACAGAGATAGAGTTATAGAGAGATAGAGTTATAGAGAGATAGAGTTATAGAGAGATAGAGTTATAGAGAGATAGAGTTATAGAGAGAGAGAGAGAGAGAGAGAGAGAGAGAGAGAGAGAGAGAGAGAGAGAGAGAGAGAGAGAGAGACAGAGACAGAGACAGAGACAGAGACAGAGACAGAGACAGAGACAGAGACAGAGACAGAGACAGAGACAGAGACAGAGACAGAGACAGAGACAGAGACAGAGACAGAGACAGAGACAGAGACAGAGACAGAGACAGAGACAGAGACAGAGACAGAGACAGAGACAGACAGACAGACACAGACACAGACACAGACACAGACACAGACACAGACACAGACAACAGAGACAGACACAGACACAGACACAGACACAGACACAGACACAGACACAGACACAGACACAGACACAGAGACAGACACAGACACAGAGACAGAGACAGACAGAGACAGACAGAGACAGACAGAGACAGACAGAGACAGACAGAGACAGACAGAGACAGACAGAGACAGACAGAGACAGAGCGAGCGAGAGAGCGAGCGAGAGAGCGAGCGAGAGAGCGAGCGAGAGAGCGAGCGAGAGAGAGAGCGAGAGAGCGAGCGAGAGCGAGCGAGCGAGAGCGAGCGAGAGAGCGAGCGAGCGAGCGAGAGAGAGAGCGAGCGAGAGAGCGAGCGAGCGAGCGAGAGAGCGAGCGAGAGAGCGAGCGAGAGAGCGAGCGAGAGAGCGAGCGAGAGAGAGAGAGAGCGAGCGAGAGAGAGAGCGAGCGAGAGAGAGAGCGAGCGAGAGAGAGAGAGAGCGAGAGAGAGAGAGAGCGAGAGAGAGAGAGAGCGAGCGAGAGAGAGAGCGAGAGAGAGAGAGCGAGAGAGAGAGCGAGAGCGAGCGAGAGAGCGAGCGAGAGAGAGCGAGCGAGAGAGAGAGCGAGCGAGAGCGAGCGAGCGAGAGAGAGCGAGCGAGAGAGAGAGCGAGAGAGAGAGAGAGCGAGAGAGCGAGAAAGAAAGAGTGATATAGATAGGGAGAGGCACACAGAGGGAGGGAGTGAGAAGGAGTGAGAGGGATTGCACCAAGTAACTTGTGAGATATGCGGTGTCTGGTAAGGATGTCTTCTTGGATAGGTTTGGTCAAGGTAGGTGTGCTTATAAATCAACAGGCTGATGTGCTACATGCATTTTTCGTTGGATATTTTTGCTTTCAGTTAGTGACTGCAACACTATAACCTACATGAGTAGTTCGTTTAGACCGTTTGGAGTGGAACTGCTTTAAGTTTTTGTTCAACAGCTAATTGGAGCCAGGTTGTTTTCCCTACCTGATATATGTTCTGCCTGAGCTGTTTTTATTTGTGCACAACCTATATCATCAATATGTACCACCTGGTGTAATTGTGGGGTGTTCTGGTGCGATGCTGAATGCCTGAATGCTCTGTCAGCGTAGTTTATAGAGGAGCTGTGTAGTGTTGGAGTTGTTGGGTACGGGCAGATGTGTGCTATGTAGGAGTTGTTGGGTAAGGGCAGATGTGTGCTATGGTTTTGTCGACTGTGATAGTGAGGCGCCCTTCGATCGCATGTCGTGTGCGTATCACAGCGCGCTGTTCTTTCCAGGATCGGTGCTGCCGGGTAACTATGGGATGCTCTCAGAGTGTGTGCACTAACCACTGGAGCGGTACGCTCCTCACGCCTGCAGAGGATTCTGTCGGTGGATTTGGCATCCGAGCAGGCAGTGGTTCTTGTGGCTGTGTATTGCCCTAGTCTGGAGGCTGTTCGGTGTTCCGCCCAGTGCAGGACACACCACCGCAGTTGTTAACAACTTGAGTGGATTCTAGACGGGCATGCTGTGGCCCTTCGTCTTGTAAAAGACGCCCGCCCACATGTGTACACATACACAGGCACTCACGGGCACACATAAACGTACACATGCACAGGCGCACGTATACTTACACTTGCACGAGCAAATTATTGAATAAATGTATATAATATGACAGGAACAGATGGCGTATGTGTATACCATCTTGTGGTGATTTTAGCGTTGGTGTCGTCGCACTGTATGTTGTCGCTGTGCTGCTTGGTGTGACGTTTGTGACGTGCGGTGTGACGTTTGCGACGCTCAGTGTGACCTCTGTCGGCAACTCTGCGGTGCCACTGTCGAACTCGGTGGTGTCGTTCGGGAACGGGTACAATTCCGTAGCATGGAACAGGGAACAGGTACAATTCCGACCGCCAACATCATTGGTTGATGACCTGACATGTATTCCCTGCATGCTCGTGTTGTTCCCATAAAACGTGCAACACAACAGACTATGTGGCGTATGAGCGCAATATACCAGAAGCAGCTGACGCGCCCAAAAATCCCAACTATGCGGTGTATCTATCTCACCTTGGCCGGAACCAGTGCGTCAAGAACTTCTGCCGTTTGTTCCAGTTTGCTCAGAATGTCTCCTGGCGTTTGTCCCAATGTGCAAAGAACGCCTCCTACCGTGTGTCCCAGTGCGTCAAGAGCGCCTTCTAGTGTGTATCCTTGTGCACCAAGAACACCTAGTTTGTGTCCCAGTGCGCCAGGAACGCCTTCTAGTTGGTGCCCCAGTGCATCTAGAACGTCTGACGTTTGTCCCAGTGTGCTCACCCATGCCCCTGATGTGTGTCCCAGTGCAGGGTTAAAATAATGGTTTTTCGTTAGGTGTGAGATGTCGAAACGAGCACAGTGGGATGTCGAAATTTCCCATGGAATTAGTGTCATTTAAAATGCTTTTGATGTCTTTCAGACTCAAATTTGAACCAATGGTGTAGGTGCTTATGACTGTACCTTTATCATTTGTTTTGAGATTCATAATTTAAGACGAGCTATATTCGGGATAGGGAGAATAATAACTGTGCTATAAACTGCTAGTGTATGCCATGTCACATTATAGGTAATCCCTTTACCTGAAATTGCATTGCGAAATGTTCGCTTATCACCATTCCTTGTCAACAGCATGCACATGCTACCTATAAACGAGATACTCTTAGAAAGGATACACAAAGACTTCATAAGCATGCATCAAGGAGCAGGATGTCGATACTTCTTGGAGAAGGATGTCGATTGAGTATTCAGAAAGTGGTATATTCCACCATATTTCACAAATAATTTATAACTGTCCCAGTGTGTCTAGAGCGTCCCCTGACGTGTGTCCCAGTGTGTCTAGAGCGTCCCCTGACGTGTGTCCCAGTGTGTCTAGAGCGTCCCCTGACGTGTGTTCCAGTGTCTAGAGCGTCCCCTGACGTGTGTTCTAGAGTGTCTAGAGCGTCCCCTGACGTGTGTCCCAGTGTGTCTAGAGCGTCTCCTGACGTGTGTCCCAGTGTGTCTAGAGTGTCTCCTGACGTGTGTCCCAGTGTGTCTAGAGCGTCCCCTGACGTGTGTCCCACTGTGTCTAGAGCGTCTCCTGACGTGTGTCCCAGTGTGTCTAGAGCGTCCCCTGACGTGTGTCCCAGTGTGTCTAGAGCGTCCCCTGACGTGTGTCCCAGTGTGTCTAGAGCGTCTCCTGACGTGTGTCCCAGTGTGTCTAGAGCGTCCCCTGACGTGTGTCCCAGTGTGTCTAGAGCGTCCCCTGACGTGTGTCCCAGTGTGTCTAGAGCGTCCCCTGACGTGTGTCCCAGTGTGTCTAGAGCGTCTCCTGACGTGTGTCCCACTGTGTCTAGAGCGTCCCCTGACGTGTGTCCCAGTGTGTCTAGAGCGTCTCCTGACGTGTGTCCCAGTGTGTCTAGTGCGTCTCCTGACGTGTGTCCCAGTGTGTCTAGTGCGTCTCCTGACGTGTGTCCCAGTGTGTCTAGAGCGTCCCCTGACGTGTGTCCCAGTGTGTCTAGAGCGTCTCCTGACGTGTGTCCCAGTGTGTCTAGAGCGTCCCCTGACGTGTGTCCCAGTGTGTCTAGAGCGTCTCCTGACGTGTGTCCCAGTGTGCCGTGCTCCTGACGTGTGTCCCAGTGTGTCTAGAGCGTCTCCTGACGTGTGTCCCAGTGTGTCTAGAGCGTCCCCTGACGTGTGTCCCAGTGTGTCTAGAGCGTCCCCTGACGTGTGTCCCAGTGTGTCTAGAGCGTCCCCTGACGTGTGTCTAGAGCGTCCCCTGACGTGTGTCCCAGTGTGTCTAGAGCGTCCCCTGACGTGTGTCCCAGTGTGTCTAGAGCGTCCCCTGACGTGTGTCCCAGTGTGTCTAGAGCGTCCCCTGACGTGTGTCCCAGTGTGTCTAGAGCGTCCCCTGACGTGTGCTCCAGTGTGTCTAGAGCGTCCCCTGACGTGTGTCCCAGTGTTTCTAGAGCGTCCCCTGACGTGTGTCCCAGTGTGTCTAGAGCGTCTCCTGACGTGTGTCCCAGTGTGTCTAGAGCGTCTCCTGACGTGTGTCCCAGTGTGTCTAGAGCGTCCCTTGACGTGTGTCCCAGTGTATCTAGAGCGTCTCCTGACGTGTGTCCCAGTGTGCCTAGAGCGTCTCCTGACGTGTGTCCCAGTGTGTCTAGTGCGTCTCCTGACGTGTGTCCCAGTGTGTCTAGAGCGTCTCCTGACGTGTGTCCCAGTGTGTCTAGAGCGTCCCCTGACGTGTGTCCCAGTGTATCTAGAGCGTCTCCTGACGTGTGTCCCAGTGTGCCTAGAGCGTCTCCTTACGTGTGTCCAGTGTGTCCACGCCGGTGTGTCTAGAGCGTCTCCTGACGTGTGTCCCAGTGTGTCTAGAGCGTCTCCTGACGTGTGTCCCAGTGTGTCTAGAGCGTCCCCTGACGTGTGTCCCAGTGTGTCTAGAGCGTCCCCTGACGTGTGTCCCAGTGTGTCTAGAGCGTCCCCTGACGTGTGTCCCAGTGTGTCTAGAGCGTCCCCTGACGTGTGTCCCAGTGTGTCTAGAGCGTCCCCTGACGTGTGTCCCAGTGTGTCTAGAGCGTCCCCTGACGTGTGTCCCAGTGTGTCTAGAGCGTCCCCTGACGTGTGTCCCAGTGTGTCTAGAGCGTCCCCTGACGTGTGTCCCAGTGTGTCTAGAGCGTCCCCTGACGTGTGTCCCAGTGTGTCTAGAGCGTCCCCTGACGTGTGTCCCAGTGTGTCTAGAGCGTCCCCTGACGTGTGTCCCAGTGTGTCTAGAGCGTCCCCTGACGTGTGTCCCAGTGTGTCTAGAGCGTCCCCTGACGTGTGTCCCAGTGTGTCTAGAGCGTCCCCTGACGTGTGTCCCAGTGTGTCTAGAGCGTCCCCTGACGTGTGTCCCAGTGTGTCTAGAGCGTCCCCTGACGTGTGTCCCAGTGTGTCTAGAGCGTCCCCTGACGTGTGTCCCAGTGTGTCTAGAGCGTCCCCTGACGTGTGTCCCAGTGTGTCTAGAGCGTCCCCTGACGTGTGTCCCAGTGTGTCTAGAGCGTCCCCTGACGTGTGTCCCAGTGTGTCTAGAGCGTCCCCTGACGTGTGTCCCAGTGTGTCTAGAGCGTCCCCTGACGTGTGTCCCAGTGTGTCTAGAGCGTCCCCTGACGTGTGTCCCAGTGTGTCTAGAGCGTCCCCTGACGTGTGTTCCCAGTGTGTCTAGAGCGTCCCCTGACGTGTGTCCCAGTGTGTCTAGAGCGTCCCCTGACGTGTGTCCCAGTGTGTCTAGAGCGTCCCCTGACGTGTGTCCCAGTGTGTCTAGAGCGTCCCCTGACGTGTGTCCCAGTGTGTCTAGAGCGTCCCCTGACGTGTGTCCCAGTGTGTCTAGAGCGTCCCCTGACGTGTGTCCCAGTGTGTCTAGAGCGTCCCTGACGTGTGTCCCAGTGTGTCTAAGCGTCCCCTGACGTGTGTCCCAGTGTGTCGAGCGCCCCTACGGTGTCCCAGTGTGTCTAGAGCGTCCCTGACGTGTGTCCCAGTGTGTCCCATCTAGAGCGTCCCCTGACGTGTGTCCCAGTGTGTCTAGAGCGTCCCCGTGACGTGTGTCCCAGTGTGTCTAGAGCGTCCCCTGACGTGTGTCCCAGTGTGTCTAGAGCGTCCCCTGACGTGTGTCCCAGTGTGTCTAGAGCGTCCCCTGACGTGTGTCCCAGTGTGTCTAGAGCGTCCCCTGACGTGTGTCCCAGTGTGTCTAGAGCGTCCCCTGACGCGTGTCCCAGTGTTTCTAGAGCGTCCCCTGACGTGTGTCCCAGTGTGTCTAGAGCGTCCCCTGACGTGTGTCCCAGTGTGTCTAGAGCGTCCCCTGACGTGTGTCCCAGTGTGTCTAGAGCGTCCCCTGACGTGTGTGCCAGTGTGTCTAGAGCGTCCCCTGACGTGTGTCCCAGTGTGTCTAGAGCGTCCCCTGACGCGTGTCCCAGTGTGTCTAGAGCGTCCCCTGACGTGTGTCCCACTGTGTCTAGAGCGTCCCCTGACGTGTGTCCCAGTGTGTCTAGAGCGTCCCCTGACGTGTGTTCCAGAGTGTCTAGAGCGTCCCCTGACGTGTGTTCCAGTGTGTCTAGAGCGTCCCCTGACGTGTGTCCCAGTGTGTCTAGAGCGTCCCCTGACGTGTGTCCCAGTGTGTCTAGAGCGTCCCCTGACGTGTGTTCCAGAGTGTCTAGAGCGTCCCCTGACGTGTGTCCCAGTGTGTCTAGAGCGTCCCCTGACGTGTGTCCCAGTGTGTCTAGAGCGTCCCCTGACGTGTGTCCGAGTGTGTCTAGAGCGTCCCCTGACGTGTGTCCCAGTGTGTCTAGAGCGTCCCCTGACGTGTGTCCCAGTGTGTCTAGAGCGTCCCCTGACGTGTGTCCCACTGTGTCTAGAGCGTCCCCTGACGTGTGTCCCAGTGTGTCTAGAGCGTCCCCTGACGTGTGTCCCAGTGTGTCTAGAGCGTCCCCTGACGTGTGTTCTAGAGTGTCTAGAGCGTCCCCTGACGTGTGTCCCAGTGTGTCTAGAGCGTCCCCTGACGTGTGTCCCAGTGTGTCTAGAGCGTCCCCTGACGTGTGTCCCAGTGTGTCTAGAGCGTCCCCTGACGTGTGTCCCAGTGTGTCTAGAGCGTCCCCTGACGTGTGTCCCAGTGTGTTTAGAGCGTCTCCTGACGTGTGTCCCAGTGTGCCGTGCTCCTGACGGGTGGCGCCGGACGCTGCCTGTGCCGAGCGCCCGGCTATGCTGAGTGCCCGCTCTGGGTGGCTGCTTCACCACGCAGCTACGGACGGCCGTCTGGTGGGTGCGTCGTCAGAGCGCACGACCGGAGCTTCCGCGTCGGCGGAGCGCGCCACAGCAGCTTCTATCGAAACACGATAGGAAGCTGCTGGGCACCAGTGGTCTTAAGCGCTCCCTTGTCAGCGTAACACCACCGTCTGAACTTGTTGGAAATATCGGAATCCGAAGATAATGCAGCACTACACTGAGCATTGTTAATAATATTATGAGCATAACTCTTGGCTGCTTCACCACGCAGCTACGGACGGCCGTCTGGTGGGTGCGTCGTCAGAGCGCACGACCGGAGCTTCCGCGTCGGCGGAGCGCGCCACAGCAGCTTCTATCGAAACACGATAGGAAGCTGCTGGGCACCAGTGGTCTTAAGCGCTCCCTTGTCAGCGTAACACCACCGTCTGAACTTGTTGGAAATATCGGAATCCGAAGATAATGCAGCACTACACTGAGCATTGTTAATAATATTATGAGCATAACTCTTGACCTTATGCTCATTATAACTGAAATGAATAAATTAGGCCAAAATTAACTGTATTTCGACGACGTGTCTTTGTTCATAGTGACTGACCCATATTTCCTTACCTCTCGTAGACAACACGCTCACCAGAAGAGCACATTCCGTCGTAATGTCCCCAGGCTTGCTTTTGAAAGTTGCATGGCAGTGTGGGAGAACGCTCGGTGACATCCTTGCCAGGTCTGCCCTGTGCCCTCCTCCATTTCTGGGAGACACAGGCACTGCCACACGTGTCATGCAGGCTTAGAAGTAAAATGTAATTACAAATGTCGTGCTTGTCATCACGTGCCTACTATGTCAACAGGCAAACATGGAAGTGACTTACATTGGAAAGGCCAAACGCAGCGCCAGGGGGCGGTTCCACGAACACCTATGAGACGCCAAAGACAGAACACCAAACAGCGTTAGAAGATCACGCACACACACACCACAGTCACATGAAGACACCCATCAGCTCAACTTCTTTCAAAATATAAATGTTAAGCACATGTAAAGACGTTGCCGAGCTAAACATAGTCGAATCACTGAGTATTATAAACCTTAGGCCAATACGTAACATCCAGACATCCTCATGGATCCTGCTGCTACCGGTCCCATATCGCACTACACCCGCAGCACCAAACACCGATGTACAGACACCAGGAGCCAGGCTACTGATTACAGCACACCACACAGCTGCACACTAAGATCTCGTGCGTCGTAGCCGATGGCTACGATTCCTTGCAGTGGAGTAGGTATAATATAATATGATACGATAGGTGTATTCTGTTTCTTTTTAATTCATAGAGTGCCTATCATGTAAATTGTATTCATATCATGCCATGTCAGTCGGACTCCACTGGCTGTCAGGTCGTTAATTTGTAGAGTGCATGCTGAAACATGTTCCATGTCATTTGTGCTTCTTTTCTCTCACCTTCAGCGCCGTCACTGTTAGCAAGGGCACGCCGTCAAAATATACAGTTAATTTCGGCATAGCTTATCTCTTTCAGTTATAATGAGCATAAGCTCAAGGGTTATACTTATAATATCAGAATCCGTTGATTTGTTTTCCGGGAAGTCTTCGTACAGGGGCGATGTTTTGGTGCTTCCTTTTATATGAGAAAGGTCAGCAACTGAAGTTATGGAACAGTTTCATGTTGAATGCTGTCGCAGAAGTCATCGGGTGTGCTCTTTGTCGCAATTGTTCCGCGCATTCCACCATGTGTGGCGTTCATATTCCGCGGGTTCGAGCCGCGGAGCGTTTGGCGAGAGTTTGGCGCCCTATGAGTTATGTTAGTCATTTGTGTCGCTATTTGTCGGCTTCCCAAATTGCATTGGAAAAACCTCACCGCTGGTGATTTTTAGATACATACATACACTCATAGATCCATTTTGTGCAACTCAGCCCAATCGTATTGCCTTCGCAGCATCATCTACTACGAGCGCTCCGTACCCATGGCGGTCCGACCACCATGTCCCATGAGCGTCTCCAGCTTGCGCGAAGCCGCACAGGACAAGGCATGTCCAGCTTATTGCAGTTTGTGTATTCCTTGCATAATTCACGGAGCCTTAGCGCGTGGATTTCGTGACGAATGAACAAAGAACAATGTGACAAACAATCCACCCGTGGATAGTAGTTAGCTGGCTCAGGACGTGTCCACTTCTCGCTAGAACTTGTTGCATGGACGTTTGATTAGATCTTACTGGACTTGTCCGGACATTTGAGTATATATTTATGTTATCCCGGGGAAAATCCGGTTGCGTGCAAATCAAGTACATGTTACTGGTATGTTTGATCGTGTCGTCTTTATTTTTTCGCGGTGCTCGTCGCGTTATACCTGACTGATGTCAAACATGCTAGAGCTTCAGACATGCTGGTTTACAACTTGTACTTTGCATCATCGCTATTCTACCCTCAAGTTGTTTACCATACCCATGGCGGCAGAGTTAAAACCATGCGGTTCCTAATTTCTGGATTGTATAGCGCTCTGCATTCATGGTGCATTATACACTATCAGTGCAATGCTCTTGTCAGGATTAATGTTCGCAGATCACAACTATTTGTGTATGTATGTTTTGCATGTGCCTACATGTGCAATGGCACCTTGCTTTGTGATAGTCTATATATGCATTGTGTTCCTAACTATTACGAAATTTACCGTTGACAGTTATCCAAAATATGACACTGAAATCGGCTCGACGTTGTGACCACTTCGCACATTTTGCATTTCATCTGGCTGCCAGCCAGAAGTAATCTGGCTGTGGCTTGTCACACGGTAGCTCTGGTTATCGTGTATTGCCGCCGCGTGTCTAGTTCAGCGGTGTTCCCAATAGTTAGGTGGCGTTGGCCGCCGTAGGCCCGTACTCTTCCCGGGAGGCCACTCGCCCCGAGGGCGAGTGGCCTCCCGGGTTCGTCTACTAACCCACCAGCCAGAGAGTCTGACTGAACGTTCGTGTCGTCAGGTCCACGGACGGCGTGCGGAGAGACGACCTCTTCATGAGTTTCAAGTCTATCTTCCAGGACGTGCGTCAGAGCGTCGATTGGGTGCACATGAAGGTGAGCTACCGACGCCGGCCGGTGGGGTACCGCAACTCCCACAGGGCAATACGCCGGCCGGTGGGGTACCGCAATTCCCACAGGGCAATACGCCGGCTGGTGGGGCACCGAAGCTCCCCACAAGCCAACATGGCTTATCGGGTAGCGGTACTCCCACAGGGCAATACGACTTGTCGGGTACCGCTACTCCTACAGGGTAACACGGCTTGTCGAGTATCGGTGCTGTCACAGGGTAACATGCTTGAGCAAAATCGTGGGAGTTCCCGCGGGGTGGGTCGGAGACGTTTAGTTGTTAGATCAGGTTGTTGATCCACTCAATGTGTCCGAATTCCGATCTTTGGGTGGAAATGCCACCTGTCTGGTGAACTATTCACAACTTGAATTGAAGCAATTTCATCATGTATGCATCCTGTACTAACATTTTCATATAACATCTTTTCCATTGTATCTCAATTCGTGTGCCGTGTATCTTAATTTCTATACATGCAGCTGAATATGTATCTTGAAGGCTGGTTTTCTGTTGAAGGCTGGTTCACTGACCCCAAATCATCTGCAGATGAGCATGGGGTTTCAGAGAGGCGACCACTGCAGGCCAGATTGGTTCAGATATGATAGACCTCCAACACGGACAAACCCTCCAACACGGACAAACCCTCCAACACCGGTGCGGACGCTAAGTCGGTCGGCCGGTCGCCGCTGACACCGACCTGTCCCTGGCTACGTGTGACACCACCGTGTGTGACGGCAGGGCGACCTGAAGGCTCACACGGTGGCCAACATTGGCTCGCTGCTGCACCGTGAAGAGCGGCTGCCAATGCTGCTTAGCCGACTGCGCGATAACGGCGTCAAGACGTTCCTGCTGACAAACTCAGAGTTCTGGTACTCGGAGGCTATCATGAACTACCTGTTCGACTTCGAAGGGGTGAGTGTTCCGGCGGTACGGTATGGGCCGCATGTCAAATGGTTTTATATCATTCGGGTCATGTGCACACCCCGTAAAATGGGTAAGTGCCTGTAATGAGAAGCACTGAGTTTTACATGTGATATAAGTTTCAGAACACCGCCGAACTCCAGTACGTGACGGTCACACTGAAAAAGCATCGTGTTCACGTTAAGCTCGCCGTTAATAAGAAGGTGCTCTAGTACTCTGTTTCATAGTGTATAGTGAGAGAAAGCCTGTCATGAAGTAATGGCCCGCAGGTTATTTATGCTTGTTTAGCACTGGGTCTCCCGCCGTATCGAGTATTGGCTGCTGTGAGCGTCCCCCACCTAGGATATTACGGTGGTGAGAGACTGGTAACAAATACAATTGCAAGATAACGTCAGTTTTATTGAAGTTGTTTGACAGGCTATAGTTTTCTGTAAGTTGCCAGTTCGGTATATATATATATATATATTTTTTTTTTTATATTTGAGTTAGTATTGAACCACTGTTTTTGGGCTACTTTGAATTTTGTAGATTCAGCTTTCTGCACAGTGATTACCTTGGTAAGTGCTGCATAGTTAGGAACTAGAATACACCTAAGCTTTGTCTGTTATTTTACTCTGCTCTGTTATTTTGTAGATCATTTTGCAGCAAGTTACTTTTCAATCTAAATCTAGGAATAAGCTGCAGCCTTTAGGATGGTTACTACCAGGATGCAGGCACTAGAGGATGAGGTTAAGGCCCTTAAGGCAGAGCTTTCCGAGCTCAAAGCTTCCCTTTCTGCACAGGGTAGGCCAGAAAAGGCAGCATGTAAGGGTCAGCCTGTAGCAGGGGCATCCTATGCCCAGGTGGTCACAGGCCACCAGGTAACTGTAGTTTCTCCTGCTGTGGAGGTGGCAGGAAGATCTGAAGAGAGAAGTGTTCCTAGTGAACAGAAGATTTCTAGTTGTAGCTCACAGGAGGGGCAGTGGTTTAAAGTCAGGGGGTGGAGGATTTGGAGGCGTGAGCCTAAGCAAGGGGGCAGAGAGTGGCAGGTGGTAGGTGGTAGGAGTAGGAAGCAACCTAGTCAAGCAGCTCAACAGGCAGGAGTAGTAACATCCAATAGGTTCCAGGCATTGGAGGACTGCCCCCAGGATAGTGATAGCAGCAAGGAGAAAGTGCTAGTCGTAGGAGACTCTCGTGTGAGGCATTTAGATAGGGTATTCTGTAAAGGTCGGAGAGGTAGGAGGTGCATCACCAGGCCTGGTGCCAAGGTCAGAGACCTGGTCCCAGTGGTGGCACAGGCCACCAGTGAGAACCAGTTTAGTACAGTTATAGTGCAGGTAGGAGTGAACAACATAGGTCCTGCTAGGAGTGAGGAGCTGCTACAGGACTACAGGGCCCTTCTGGCCACCCTGAAGCAAAGCAACAGCAGAGTTATTGTGACAGCTATTCTGCCTAGGGCGGGAGTCTCCCCTGAGTGGAGCTCTAGGGCACTGGCAGCCAATGACAGGGTAGGTAGGCTCTGCAATGAGTTAGGTTTGACCTTTGTTGACAAGTGGTGCAGGTTTTATGGCTCATGGGACCTCTATCAGAGGGATAGCCTGCACTTCTCCGAGAACGGGTGCAAGTGTTAGGCAAAGTATATGAACATGTCCTTCAGGGAAACTAGATAATGGGGTGGGGATCGAAGAATTGGCATTGCCATCTCAGGGATATGCCAATAGTGACAGCATAGGCAATAGAACCTCAGTCAGCAAATAGGGGTGGCAGTAGATCAAGGGGGCAGAGTGGTAGCTCATCCAGAGATGATAGAGGTACTCAACATGAAAAAGCCAAAGAGGTTTATGGAACTTTTGTTAAGTGTTTGGTGCTTAATGCTCAGAGCATTCTATCCAAATTTGATGAGTTCAAGTGTTATGTTGCTGAGGAGAAACCAGATTTTGTTTGCATTACTGAGGCATGGGTCAGTGAGGGATATTTTGGGGATAACTTGCAGGACTATGAGATCCAGGGATACAATATGTTTTCATGCAATAGGGGTCCAGCAGTGAAAGGGGGTGGTGTAATGCTCTATGTGAATAGCTTATACAGTTCTCAAAAAGTAGCAGATGGGGTAAAAAATGTGTCTGTGGAGTCCATTTGGCTTAATGTTGCTGTGGGAAAAGGCAACAGCAATAAACTGAGGATAGGAGCTTTGTATCGATCAGGAACCTTGCCACATTCTCAGCAACTGGAGCTCGATAATGTGATTTGTGAGGAAATCAGTAGAAACTTTCAGAGGAAATGCCTTATTCTTGGTGACTTTAATCTAAAAGGATATGAAAATGTTGGTGTTGGCTCCCCATCATGTAAACTGTTTCGGAAATGCCTTGAAGAGGACTTGTTCTTACACCAGTTTGTAACTGAACCAACCAGGCAGGGCTCATTCTTGGACCTTGTCTTCTCAGATTTAAGTGATTTAGTTCAAGACTTGACTGTAGGAGAAACTCTGGGAAGAAGTGACCATAACATAGTGA
The DNA here is from genome assembly GCA_034440615.1 of Ashinkailepas kermadecensis. NCBI lineage: Eukaryota > Metazoa > Arthropoda > Thecostraca > Neolepadidae > Ashinkailepas > Ashinkailepas kermadecensis. Next base: position 313,298 of record JAOTOM010004849.1, on the reverse strand, counting down.
GATTTAAGGTACAAATAGCAGGGACAATCAAGGATAATTTGGCAAAGATTCCAAATTTTAACAGGGCAGACTTTGACCGCATGAGAGAGGCTTTAACACGCGCACTGGAGGGGGGGGGGGCGAAATCCGCCCACCCCTCCGGTTTTTCGCAAATAACTGCAGATTTTACCGGTCGATATACGAAATTTTCGGTGTACCGGCCTAGAAATGAACGGCACGTCGTTTAAAGCAAGAAAAATTGAAATCAGCCGAAAATATTTCAAGTTAGGGGCCGCTAAAGTCAAAAAATGTTTTAGCGCCAGACCACCAAAATCGGCGCTGATGCGCTTCCAGTATACTGACAAAAGGGAAGTGTTCTAGGCAACACTAGCGACTTGTTTGATGCATATTGATATGCTGTATAGTTTCAAGGTCATGTTAGGTCACCAAGGTGAAGTCAGGTCAATTTCATGACAGGTTAATGGAACCAAACTTGATCAACTGGAATGTTGTCATAAATGCACTACTGGTTGTCATTTGTACTGTTTGTCATTGCGTTTCCATACTTTATTCATGTACTTCACTCCCTTCTTCACGAAGCCGATTGCTCCGAGCTGCCCGACGGAGCAGTCGGGCGGGCGGCCGGTTCCGGTAACTGGAACAGGTAACTGACCTGATAAAGTGGTGCTATATAGGTGACCTGAGGTCAAATGTTGGGTCTAGCATCTGCATTGCATCATTAGTAATGTCCAAGACATCATTCATGCCCATTTTTGAGCATTTAAACACAATCACAGCGATCCATAACGATGACAAGCCAAGCCACGCAAAACCGGAAAATTTTGCCAATCTGACCTCATTTGACCTTGAAGATATTGACCTAAGGTCACGAAAATTGCACACAATAGAGTTCACTACCGTGCCCATCCACCCTGCGAATTTCGTTCCTCCAGCTTTACTAGGAGCCGAGATCTTAGGGGGGGCGGAATCCGCCCCCCCCCCCCTCCAGTGCGCGTAATTCTCAGAGGCCCTCCAGGGCGCGTGTTAAGTGCCATAAAATGGGAATAATAATTTTTGGATTTAAATGCCTGTGAAATGTGGGAAAAGTTCAAATCTTACTTGAGGGAAATTCAGATTAGACATGTCCCCCAAAAGCAAAGGCGCAAAAGAAGGGTAGGAAAGCCAGCAAGGCTTACACCAGATTTGATGAGATCAATTAAGGCTAAGAAAGATGCATTTAGAGTATTTAAGGAAGCTTCAAATATCGTAAATCTAAGGTCGTATCGAAAAGCTAGAGATGCTGTGAAGCAGAAAACCAGAGCAGCAAGGCGAGCAAAAGAATTGGATTTGGCTAGGAACTGTAATGGGGACAGTAAAAAGTTCTTTAGTTTCTACAAGCTAAGTAAAGTTTCATGCACAATTGGTCCACTGGAAGTAAATGGGGCTATATTGAGTGAGGATGGTGAGATGGTTGAGGAGCTGAGCAAGCAGTTTAAATCAGTGTTTACATTGGAGGATGTGACAAATCTGCCAACCGTGAACCACAGTTCAGTGAGAGGTGATCAGATACACGAGGTTGATTTCATTGATAGTGATGTTGTTTTCAATTATATCAGAAAACTAAAGCCAAACAAGGCAGCAGGACCTGATGGAATTTATGCTAGGGTATTGCGGGATGCTGAAAAGAACTGGCAATTCCACTTATTATAATATTTTGTAGATCAGTTTCACAAAATGAAATTCCAACAGATTGGAACAGGGCAAATGTAGTTCCTATTCTCAAGAAAGGAGAAAGAGGGAAAGTTGAAAATTATAGGCCAGTAAGCCTCACATCCCTAGTCTGCAAGGTACTCGAATCAATTATGAAGGATAGAATAGTTAGTTTTCTGGAAGGAAACGGATTGATTCAAGGTACTCAACATGGGGGACGAGTGGTCTAGGGGTAAGATGCTCGTCTCACAATCGAAAGATTGTGGGTTCGAGTCTCACCTGTCGCTACTCTTCGCCCGCGACCAATCGGCGTGAGAGATTGGCGACGCTACATGACTGAACAGTCGACGTGTCGTAAAACCAATAACCAACCAAGATACTCAACATGGGTTTAGAAAAGGGAGATCGTGTCTCACAAATCTCTTGGACTTTTTAAATTTTGCTACAGAACAATTTGATCAGGGAAATCAGGTTGATGTAGCATATCGTGACTTTAGTAAGGCCTTTGACAAGGTACCCCATAAACGGTTAATGGTGCAGCTTCAGGTCCATGGTATTGCAGGTAGCATCCTAAGATGGATAGAGTTGTGGCTTTCAGATAGACAGCAGAGAGTGATGCTAAATGGTACAAAGTCATCATGGCAAAATGTTCTTAGTGGAGTCCCTCAGGGGTCGGTACTGCGGTCACTATTGTTCATTATATTTGTGAATAGCATTGAATGTGGCCTAAGCAGTAAAGTTTTGAAATTTGCGGATGATTTGAAGATCTTTAGGGCAATAACAGGGCACAATGAGCAGGTTTTGCTGCAGAACGACTTAGACGAGCTTGTGAAGTGGTCCAAAAAATGGCAAATGAAGTTTAATTTTGATAAGTGCAAAGTCATGCATCTAGGTAGGCAGCATATGAAGGCGCCATACTTGATGGGTGGCCAAGTACTATCTGTGACTCAGCAGGAGAAGGACTTAGGTGTCATTTTGAACACAAAATTGGGGGCATCAGAACAGACCAAAGAAGCCAGGAAGAAGGCACTAAGAATGCTTGGGGCAATACAGAGGAATGTGTCATACAAAGGTGAGGAGGTCGCCAGGAAGCTTTACTGTGCATATGTCAGGCCACATTTCGAATACTGTGTCCAAGCTTGGTCCCCTAGTTATGAGAAAGATTGTTGGCTTTTAGAGACAGTACAAAAGAGGGCAACAAAAATGGTTAATGGTATAGGCAACCTGGCATATGAGGAAAGATTGAAGAAACTGAATATGTTTTCACTTAGATATAGAAGGCTGAGAGGGGATCTCATCGAGGTTTTTAAATTTGTTCATGGTCAGGAACAGGGATATCTCAGGGAAATGTTTGAATTTAACAGAAATGATGCAATTAGAGGTCATCAATTCAAAATTAAAGTTAATCACAGCAGGACAAGGTTAAGATAGTCTTTCTTCACCAACAGGGTAGTAGAACACTGGAACCAGCTGCCAGGAACCATTGTCGGTAGCAACACACTGAACATCTTTAAAAACGGCATAGACAATCATTATAAGAATAGGGGGCTTGTTTTTCTGTATTCCAGGGAGGGTTGATAGACAGATTTGGTGGGCAACTGGTTCAGTGTCGAAAGTGCAACCAAGAAGGGCCCTGGTGGCTCATAGTTGCACTGATCTTTTATGTCTTTTTATGTCTTTATGTAGAATACAAATTAATTTCGCGACATGGTGAGGTAACGTGACGGACTTTAATTTACGGGATATTTCGGACTTATTTTGAATTCGGAAATGAAGTATGATTAGTTATCTTTCGAAACAAAAAGGAGCGTGGCGTTTTTCACTTTTTGTAAGCATCGTTTGATTTGAAACGTGCCTTTCAAGTCTATTAAGACTAAGATCACAACTTGCATCCACCAGTGTCGATGTAAGCAAGGCCGGTTGCCTTGCATCAAGGCTCAAGCAGGCACGAACGAAAGTATAGTTAAAATCACTATATAATGATATACAACTGGGGGAAGGAGGGGCCGGCGCTCCTCCTCCAATCAATGTGCTACATGATCAATATGGTATGTATCAGCGCCCGAGCCTTTTCACAATAATTTAGCATAAGGTTTTTTACTCTACTTTCAGCGACTAAGTATCTGCACGTTGAGCACAAGCTTTCCAATTGTGATTCATACCCCCCCCTCCCCCACACACACGTGTGGAGCTTTGCCAAAGTCACGGGTCCCTGTAACAGTTATGGCTTCACCGAAAACGAAATTGTATTCTGGTGTACACTCCTTAGGTTCATGATGAGCCTAAGGATGGTTAATGGCGGAAGTGGTTGGGGGACTTCCCATGGAGATAGGAAGCTGCGCCCCTACAACCGTTCACCATCCTAAGCTTGAGGGGGATATCGGCGGCTCCATTGGGGAGATGCGTCCGACACGATGTTTCTGAACTGTAGCGTTATACCTATGGCGTTGCATGGCAAGAAGCCGCCTAAGCGTCGTTCCGTCCCCTACTGGCGTCAGGGGGGACGCGGTAGCTCAGTTGGTAGAGCGTCGGACTCTTGATCGCAAGATTGTGGGTTCAAATCTCACAACCGACGTTGTTTACCGAGTCCACCCGCGACCAATCGGCGTGAGAGGTTGGCGACGCTATATAACCTAGCGGTTGAATGCGTCGTACAAGAACCCAACCCTACTGGCGTCAGTCGGCGGCGCCGCCCGATTCCGACCGCCAAACGGCGTGTGTGACCACTGCTATTCTGACGGTGTAAGCCTCTTTATGTCGAGCAATCTGCTGACGCTATTGCAATCTTTCGCGAACAAAGTTATTCGCAGCATTTAGCGTATGCCAGCATATAACCCTGTATGGCTCTTAATCAGCACATATTCTCCTGTGAATACGAACTATTTGCTTAGCTTGTCATTCAGCACCATATTCACCAGCAAATTGTATGGTTTCTAGGACGCTTTATAAGGAGAAAAGTATTGCATCAGCTTATTGCACGTTCTCCCCTAATCCACACATCTCCTTTTGGTCTGTTCCCTACCGCATATTCTTCAACGCTACGGTGGGCATCAGCATTAGGTCATAGAGCACAGCAAGAGACGATCACAGCTACCACCTCCCTGGCGCCGCCTTCAGCCCAAGGTTTCACCCGACTACATCTACCGAATGGGAGTCGAGCTCCGCTCAAAACCCCTTTACGGCACCTGTCACCACGATCTTCTGCCAAATCTGCTGCCTGAATTCCTAACTACCCGTGGTTTCCCCGACAACTACCTGTGACGTTCGGTGTGCTGTCTCGCGAGTACCGCTACCTGCCGCCAGATGTGGCAGTGTCGGTAGTTCTGCTAACTGCCGCCAGGTGTGACAGTGTGGGTAGTTCTGCTACCTGCCGTCAGGTGTGGCAGTGTGGGTCCTCCCGCTACCTGCCGCCAGGTGTGGCAGTGTGGGTAGTTCTGCTACCTGCCGCCAGGTGCGACCGTGGCGCTCATACTTCGACTACATCGTGGTGGACGCGCGCAAGCCGCTGTTTTTCGCTGAGGGCACGATCCTGCGCCAGGTGGACGACAAGACGGGCGCGCTCAAGATCGGTCACCACACGGGACCACTGCAGTCTGGCCAGGTGTACTCTGGCGGTGAGTGGGGTGTCGGTCACCACACGGGACCACTGCAGTCTGGCCAGGTGTACTCTGGCGGTGAGTGGGGTGTCGGTCACCACACGGGACCACTGCAGTCTGGCCAGGTGTACTCTGGCGGTGAGTGGGGTGTCGGTCACCCTATGGGACCACTGCAGTCTGGCCAGGTGTACTCTGGCGGTGAGTGGGGCGTCGGTCACCACACAGGACCACTGCAGTCTGGCCAGGTGTACTCTGGCGTTGAGTGGGGTGTCGGTCACCACACGGCACCACTGCAGTCTGGCCAGGTGTACTCTGGCGGTGAGTGGGGTGTCGGTCACCACACGGGACCACTGCAGTCTGGCCAGGTGTGCTCTGGCGGTGAGTGGGGCGTCGGTCACCACACGGGACCACTGCAGTCTGGTCAGGTGTACTCTGGCGGTGAGTGGGGCGTCGGTCACCACACGGGACCACTGCAGTCTGGCCAGGTGTACTCTGGCGGTGAGTGGGGTGTCGGTCACCACACGGCACCACTGCAGTCTGGCCAGGTGTACTCTGGCGGTGAGTGGGGTGTCGGTCACCACATAGGACCACTGCAGTCTGGCCAGGTGTACTCTGGCGGTGAGTGGGGTGTCGGTCACCACACGGGACCACTGCAGTCTGGCCAGGTGTACTCTGGCGGTGAGTGGGGTGTCGGTCATCACACGGGACCACTGCAGTCTGGCCAGGTGTACTCTGGCGGTGAGTGGGGTGGCGGTCACCCTATGGGACCACTGCAGTCTGGCCAGGTGTACTCTGGCGGTGAGTGGGGTGTCGGTCACCCTATGGGACCACTGCAGTCTGGCCAGGTGTACTCTGGCGGTACGTGGGGTGTCGGTCACCCTATGGGACCACTGCAGTCTGGCCAGGTGTACTCTGGCGGTAAGTGGGGTGTCGGTCACCACACGGGACCACTGCAGTCTGGCCAGGTGTACTCTGGCGGTGAGTGGGGTGTCGGTCACCCTATGGGACCACTGCAGTCTGGCCAGGTGTACTCTGGCGGTAAGTGGGGTGTCGGTCACCACACGGGACCACTGCAGTCTGGCCAGGTGTACTCTGGCGGTGAGTGGGGTGTCGGTCAGCCTGTGGGACCACTGCAGTCTGGCCAGGTGTACTCTGGCGGTACGTGGGGTGTCGGTCACCCTATGGGACCACTGCAGTCTGGCCAGGTGTACTCTGGCGGTGAGTGGGGTGTCGGTCACCACACGGGACCACTGCAGTCTGGCCAGGTGTACTCTGGCGGTAAGTGGGGTGTCGGTCACCCTATGGGACCACTGCAGTCTGGCCAGGTGTACTCTGGCGGTGAGTGGGGTGTCGGTCACCCTATGGGACCACTGCAGTCTGGCCAGGTGTACTCTGGCGGTGAGTGGGGTGTCGGTCACCCTATGGGACCACTGCAGTCTGGCCAGGTGTACTCTGGCGGTGAGTGGGGTGTCGGTCACCACACTGGAACACTGCAGTCTGGCCAGGTGTACTCTGGCGGTGAGTGGGGCGTCGGACCACCCCCCCACCCCACCCCCGACCTGGCGGGGGCACCCGACCCCCGCCACGGCGGTAGTGGCGCACCCAGGGACCACTCAGTCTGGCCAGGGCACGGCGGGGGGGTGTCGGTCACCACACTGAACACTGCAGTCTGGCCAGGTGTACTCTGGCGGTGAGTGGGGCGTCGGTCACCATACAGGACCCTGACCAGGAGCGGTAAGCTGTACTACACACCGCAAGGTACAGCGAGGCATGCAGCACCGATGTCATTCAGTCAGTAATGGGCGGATCTGATAGCTTTCTCAGGTCGGCTCCGATGCCCTGCTTTCGACCTGTTCCAGTCAAGGATGGGCCGTCATATTACGCTGCTGACTGGTGGCTGTTGACCCGTACCCAGGCAAGGTTGGGTCGTCGTGTTACGCCACTAGTCGGTGCGTGTCTGGCATCGTATAATGTCATCGTTCCTAGAGCTACAGATCGCCATAAGTTTAAAATGTTGCTTCGTTTATTCTGACTTCCAGGGAGTTTGTATCGACGGTCATACGGTCAGGTGCGATGTTCTGAATCTACGTTTCCTGGCTCCTTTTCAGACGACCAGGAACAAAGTTGTAATCGCAAAGTGTCTCGTGGTCCACCCTATCTGTCCTGGGACTGTCGGCAGCTTCTGGTCGTGTTGTCGCCGTCTGCCGATACTGTTCAGTTGTCTCCTCGGGGGTCACGGTGTCTCGGGGTCCACCCTGTCTGTCCTCGGACTGTCGGCAGCTTCTGGTCGTGTTGTCGCCGCCTGCCGATACTGTTCAGTTGTCTCCTCAAGGGTCACGGCGCCGCCGTTCCCGCAGGCTCCTGCGAGGTGTTCTCCAAGCTGATCAGCGCCAAGGGTCGTGACGTACTCTACTTTGGCGACCACATCTTCGGCGACATCCTGAAGTCGAAGAAGATCGTGGGCTGGCGCACCTACCTGATCGTGCCGGAGCTGTCACAGGAGCTGTCTGTGTGGACCCAGAAGTGCCAGCTCTTCGCCCGCCTCCAGCGTCTTGACGTCAAACTGGGCACGCTCTACAAGTAAGTTAAGCTAGCGGTATGCTCTACACAGGGATTAATCTCGGCAAACTGCGTGCGTGATGCGATCGTACGATGATACTAGCGGGTAAGGGAGATGAATGAACACCATACTGTGGTGGCAGAGTGAACTTGTGTTTCGGGCGCTGTATAACCTAGGCAGTTGATGCGCCCCTAAACCCCAATAACAACGACCTTGTGTTGATGTGTGAACATGTGAACTGTGAACATGTGTGAACTGCATCAGCTGTTGGTGCTGAGTGAGATTTCTGACTCGGTTGTGACCAGTGCCGGTCAGAATGAACTGGGTTGTAAATACGGATAGTTGTCTGGAACGGTATGCACGTTTCTCCATATCCAACATTTTTCACCGGACTGATTCGGCCGTGGTCGATTTTTCGTGGCACCTTTCATCGATGTGTGGGACTGTTCCGCACCAGAGTAGTTCTTCTACGTAATCTGGCAGCTGGAATTTCTCTTCTGGCACTGTCGTGCTGGTGCGAATGACGGTTAGGTTGGCGATGTCAGCGACAACCTCTGTCCTGTCCACTACACGCATCCATACGATGCGCATTGGATAATCCTCTTATTGGGAGAGTGTTCCGGATCCGAAGCGCGTGTCCCGCTCTGATGGTTTTCCGTAACATGCTGCACCCATTGCTTCAGGAACATGGACTCGGCCACCAAGGAGAAGCCCGACATCCGCGACGTCCGACAGTCGATCAAGGGCATCACACACGAGATGGACATGAGCTACGGCCTGCTGGGCAGCGTGTTCCGCAGCGGCTCTCGACAGACGTTCTTCGCCGCTCAGGTCAGACGGTGCGCCCGGCCACACACTGGCGGGCCTTCCGGCGGGGAGCGGGTGTGCAGGTGAGATTGTGAAGGGTAGACGTACAGGTGAGACGGCTGTCAAAGGTAGACGTACAGATGAGACGACTGTCAGATGTAGGGTTAGTCGTACAGATGAGACGGCTGTGGGAGGTGGACGTACAGATGAGACGGCTGTGGGAGGTGGACGTACAGATGAGACGACTGTCAGATGTAGGGTTAGTCGTACAGATGAGACGGCTGTGGGAGGTGGACGTACAGATGAGACGGCTGTGGGAGGTGGACGTACAGGTGAGACGGCTGTGGGAGGTGGACGTACAGATGAGACGGCTGTGGGAGGTGGACGTACAGATGAGACGGCTGTGGGAGGTGGACGTACAGATGAGACGGCTGTGAGAGGTAAACTTGCATATAATATTGTTGTGAGAAGTAGATATACAGGTGAGACAGCTGTGAGACGTAGACATACAGGTGAGATGTCTGTAGCGATGGGAAGCGTGCTTGCATTGGAGATGCCTTCACTGGTGAAGCACACGTAGCTGTAAGAGACAGGTGTATCCATCAGATGGCTGTACAAGTAGCATGCGTACCGTGTGTTCACTGCTGGGCGCTATATGACCATTGCAGTCGATGCGCCCTTTAAACCCAAATAACAAACGTGTGTTCACTGCAAAGGGATGATTGCGGTACATTTCGGAGACGTTCGTAGAACATTCATGGAGGAGTAGATTCACGTACCTAATGCAGATCGAGCTGTAGCATGTATCAGACTGTAACCAAATATAATTCCCGTAGTCTAGGTGTATGGCGGTGAATTCTCCCGTAGTCTAGGTGTATGGCGGTGAATTCTGCCGTAGCCGGTGTGTTGCTATTGATGAACTCAGCGCGTATGCGGCCGATAATATTACTTAATGACGATTCCTGAATCTCCACGGTTGTATTTATTATTACGCCCACTGCGAGAGGTCCAAAGTAGCGCAGCCTGCTGAATATTGTTTCCTGAGGTGGGATTTGGTAAGTACAAAAATGGCAGCTGATCACCGATAGCCGAAGCTACCAATCTCGTCAATCGAAGCAAGTGCAAAGTATAAAAAACGAGCGATCCGAAGATTTGTATATATAAAAACTGCATTCTCATAATTAGCGCATGCCCAGCTTCCGAATGGTACGCATCTAATCTTGTGAGCATTCCGAGTCTAACCAACAAACCGTGTCTGCTGCACTGCTCCGTCTCTGCAGGTGAATCGATACGCTGACCTGTACGGCGCAACCATGCTCAACATGCTCTACTACCCGTTCTCCTACATGTTCCGCGCACCGGCCATGCTGGTAAGTGGGGATGGCGAGGAATGTGGGTGACGGGTGTTGACATTGAGGAACGTGGGTGGCGGTTGTTGACAGTGAGGAATGTGGGTGACGGGTGTTGACAGTGAGGAATGTGGGTGACGGGTGTGGACAGTGAGGAATGTGGGTGACGGGTGTTGACAGTGTTCGGGATTGTAGTTATTTTTTGTAATCTAGCTACAAATGAAGGTCTGTATCTCAGTGTTACATAAGGTGTCCGCTGCAGTGATACTGGTCTGTATCGCAGTGTTAAGGTGTCCGCTGCAGTGATACTGGTCTGTATCTCAGTGTTAAGGTATTCGCTGCAGTGATACTGGTCTGTATCTCAGTGTTAAGGTGTTTGCTGCAGTGGTACTGGTCGGTATCGCAGTGTTAAGGTGGTCGCTGCAGTGGTACTGGTCTGTATCGCAGTGTTGAGGTGTCCGCTGCAGTGATACTGGTCTGTATCACAGTGTTAAGGTGTCCCTGCAGTGATACTGGTCTGTATCGCAGTGTTAAGGTGTCTGCTGCAGTGATACTGGTCTGTATCGCAGTGTTAAGGTATTCGCTGCATCGATACTGGTCTGTGTCTCAGTGTTGAGGTGTTCGCTGCAGTGGTACTGGTCTGTATCGCAGTGTTAAGGTGTTCGCTGCAGTGGTACTGGTCTGTATCGCAGTGTTGAGGTGTCCGCTGCAGTGATACTGGTCTGTATCGCAGTCATACTGGTCTGTATCGCAGTGTTAAGGTGTCCGCTGCAGTGATGCTGGTCTGTATCGCAGTGTTACTGGTCTGTATCGCAGTGTTAAGGTGTTCGCTGCAGTGATACCGGTCTGTATCGCAGTGATACTGGTCTGTATCGCAGTGTTAAGGTGTCCGCTGCAGTGGTTTGTATCGCAGTGCAGTTGGTTCGTTTCACACCTCCCCGTGGACGGTAGCTACACCACGTAGTGAATGCACCGTATGTTACCCCTCCCCGCAGCTGCCGCACGAGTCGACAGTGACGCACGAGCAGACGTTCGTGGTGGAGGGGCCGGCACTGACCCGGTCACGTACCCTGGGGGAAGACATGTCACCGTCACCGCCTACAGTGGCCGCCGCCGCCGACATAGACTCGCCGTCGGACGTCAAGGTCGGTGTCGGCCAACACTGCCCGGACTGTGCAGCTCACTGCAACTGGTATGGTGTGTGTAGACGCCAGTGTAACTCTGGTGTGGTGTGGGTAGACGTCAGTGTAACTCTGGTTTGGTGTGGGTATACGTCAGTGTAACTCTGGTGTGGTGTGGGTAGACGCCAGTGTAACTCTGGTGTGGTGTGTGTAGACGCCAGTGTAACTCTGGTGTGTTGTGGGTAGACGTCAGTGTAACTCTGGTATGGTGTGGGTAGACGTCAGTGTAACTCTGGTGTGGTGTGGGTAGACGTCAGTGTAACTCTGGTGTGGTGTGGGTAGACGTCAGTGTAACTCTGGTGTGGTGTGGGTAGACGTCAGTGTAACTCTGGTTTGGTGTGTGTGTGTGTGTGTGTGTGTGTGTAGACGTCAGTGTAACTCTGGTGTGGTGCGTATAGCCGTCAGTGTAACTCTGGTGTGGTGTGTATGGACCTCGGTGTAACTCTGGTGTGATGTGGTGTGTGCTGATGCGCTGATTGATGCCTTTGGGTTTGTTTGTGGCGATTTTTATAGACGTTTAGTAATTAATGGTCTTGTATTGTCTTGTCAGGCTCGAAGGAAGAGACCGGTAAGGCAGAACTTATATCTGCTTGAGCTATTATATGCATGGCTTGAATTACATACATAGTACATGAAGATAGTGAGTTGAAGTATTGTCACTGGACTTATTGATACTTGCAGCGTTTTTGCAAATATTATTAATTAAGTAGATATAAATTAACCATAGGGAGTGCATACTGAACTGTGAGTGGCGAGAGAAATGCATTAAGATGCTGAGGAATATTACTAAACCGTGAATGGGTAGATAGATGCATTTCAATGCCACCGCACTCGAGACGATAAAATGTTGTTTTCTTCTATTCATTTGAACGATTTAACAACTCACCCCACGCCGTTGGCGCAACATGTTCATATTTGTATTTGCATTGCTGGCTTCTGGCAGAGCGTGCGAGGGAATTAGCGTTGTAGCGGCGGTTCATTGAACGTCAGTGGGGAAAACTCAACCTTTTTCACACACCACATTTTTCAGCTACACGATGCCGGACTGGAGCTCACGTCTCAGAAATATGGTTAACAACGTTTAACAATGCTCGTGTTGATGGGTGTTGATAATCGTGTTGATGACGATGTTGATGATTGTTTATGTTATCAAGCTTTGCCAATGTTGACATCACGCAGTGGACGGGAGTGCCAGCAGGCGGAACGGGCGGAACAGTATCGGTATCGGTGGTGTCCAATGCCACCTACTACAGTGCAGGTCTGCGAGCGATCCGCATCCCGTATCGGGTATCCACTGTATCTTGGTGTCTACAGCCCAGCCCTTGGTCCAACTGCCACTCCCTCGCGTGAAGACTGTGCAGAGTGGTCTAGGGGTGGGATGCCCATCTCCCACCGGAAGGGATGTGGATTCGTGTCCTACCTGACGCTGCTGTTCGCCGCGACCGATCGATGCGAGATTGCCGACACTATGTGATCTGTGGAGTCGTCGCGTGGTAAAAACCAATACCAATAACCAAGAATCGATCACAAGAAGAATATGCGTCGCCACGGAAATCCAATGGAACTGAAAAAGCTTCGGTTAGCATGGCTGTTATTGACAATATCTTACACCCTCTATGCCGATTCTGGAGCGGAATTGGCCTCCCGGAGCCCACGAACACGCGTTTTTTCCACTTCCAGTCAGGGACGACATCTCTGGAATTCATCATATATGAATGCCAAGTGGCAGACGAACTGGAACGCACAGACCAGCATTAAGCTGCAAGCAATAAAGCCACACCTTGGAGACTGATCCTCTTGCTATCACAGATCCAGAAGTTACGAGGTGACGCTATGCAGACTGCGCCTCCGCCACACACATTCTACCCACCACTTTCTCTGCGGCAATGAGAAAGCCAAGTGTCCCCGCTGTTTAGGAACTCTGACGTGGGACGGTGATTCTCTCGTGCCAGACCTGTTCAATGGAACGAAGGTTGTTTTATGGAAATAGTGCACCATGCATAACATATTACGACGTGCTGGTAGATGACTCGGGAATCATTAATTCTGCAAACATATTTCGTTAACTGAGAGCGACCGGATTTTCAGCCATCTAATCACCTCGATAGCACTATTGGGCTCTGGCGTGCCGGAATGAACGTTATGGGAGCTAAAGGACCACATATTTTGGTTGAAGCGACCCTAAATTCAAATACCCAGCGAACTAACTAACTACATCTTTCACTTTATAATGAGCGAGAAAATTAGATACCGCTGGTAAATTCCCAACCGACAGCTAGCTAGTATGTTGATGAGATGTGAATACCGTCAACACCGCCAGCGGTATCCTGTGTTCTGTGGCCTTAGCCGTAGCCGTGTAAGCGGAGTAGGTAGACTGTTCTGTGGCCTTTACCGTAGCCGTGTACGCGGAGTACGTAGGCCGTTCTGTGGTCTTTGCCGTAGCCGTGCAAGCGGAGTAGATAGGTTATTATGTGGCACTGACCGTAGCCGTCTAAGCGGAGTAGGTAGACCGTTCTGTGGCCTTGGCCGTAGCCGTGTTAGTGGAGAAGGTAGACCGTTCTGTGACCTTGGCCGTAGCCGTGTAAGCGGAGTAGGTAGGCCGTTCTGTGGCCTTTGCCGTAGCCGTGTAAGCGAAGTAGATAAGCGTTTGCGACGCAGGTGACCAGCACCGGAAAGGTAGGCACAAATTCGTTTGGTTCATTTTCTATTGTGGACACAGTGGCCTCAATATTGGCAATTGAAAGGTACTTGACCGAAAGAAAAGTTTCAGGCTAATTTGGAAGCCGAAATGAATCGAGCAGCGAGAAAAGACTGCGAGCAAATCTCACCTTCCATTTTCCACACTTCCTGAAATAGATGTGTGAATTTTGGTTAAGTCCATTAGTTTAGGCTTGTCCACCACTATTTTAGGGTCGAAGCTGCTTGGCTTGCGAATCAACTTGAACAGCATTTTGTGGTTGGGGGGGCATTTCAAGCGGTTGTGTTGGCCGAGCTATTATAATTTCCACTGGTTTCATGGTTTCGAGTATCGTTTCCAGACATCATGTAACATTTTTAAACGGCCCTATTCTCTTTAATTATACACATGGCATGCAACAAGCATGTCATGGCTTTCAATTCGCGTGTCCTGTGTAAATCGTTTTTTCTTCACCACATGCTTAAATTATTCGATGAAGCACTCGATCATGTGTGTAAACCATCTCTCCGGTATGGGATAATGCAAGTTAGCTGTGGCTAAGGGTGGTTCAAGGCTGTTTTTATTTTCTGGTTGGGCTAAATAATAGTGACTCATGAAAATAGTTGACGTTTGCATTGAATGAGATATCCCTGATTACAAAAAAAAACTAATTTGAGGTATGGGTGGGATGTGATGAAACTGTGGCGTATGCCTTTTGAATTACGGCAATGCATATTAAGTGCAAAGCATGCCAGCATCCATCTCTTTTCATTTGCTGCGTGTGCTCTCTTCTTTGCGTAGCTACTTGCTCTGATTTTGTGATGGTTGCAGCGTGAACCCTATGGAGATTGCAACGTAAGCACCTGAAACGGCACGACTGGGCGACATTTTTGCTGAGCACCAAAACAGAAGCAAGGGGACCAGTGGTCTAGGGGTAAGATGCTCGTCTCGCAATCGAAAGATTGTGGGTTCGAATCTCACCTGTCGCTACTCTTCGCCCGCGACCAATCGGCGTGAGAGATTGGCGACGCTATATGACTCAACGGTCGACGTGTCGTAAAAAACCAATAACCAACCAACAACAAAACAGAAGCACGTGGATGATATAATGGATATGGCTCGGCGGCTCAGTCTGCGGGTCTGCGGGTCAGCGGGTCAGCGGGTCAGCGGCTTAGTCCGTAGTGTGCCTTTGTGGCTGGTGCTGCACCCATCTTCCGGCCAGTGAAGGCCCTTGAACGGTGCTTCTGTGGCTGTTGTGTGCTATTGTAGATCTCGACTACTTTGCCAAGAGCATAGAGGCTAATTGCGGCTGCAATAATGTGCTGTTTTAGTTTATGTTCCCATGAAGATATATAGCTCCACTGGCATTACATACAGAAACGACCTACTGAGATATGGCGCAAAGCGCAATCTCTGCCGCTGCAGCTACGGGAGCAGCACACACACATTTCGGCCGTACATATACATACATACATACATATATATATATATATATATATATATATATATATATATATATATATATATATATATATATATATGTATGTATGTATGTATGTATATGTACGGCCGAAATGTGTGTGTGCTGCTCCCGTAGCTGCAGCGGCAGAGATTGCGCTTTGCGCCATATCTCAGTCGGTCGTTTCTGTATGTAATGCCAGTGGAGCTTCCCCACACAGGCCCCGAGGGGCGTGTTTGACGTAGCGGTATCTTGGCGTGACGGAGGCTGGTGTCTGGTGTTGGGTAACTCGAGCGCGTCCCGAGAACGTCTCGCAGTTGACATGTGCTCACTGATCCACTCGCACAACTGGCGTCACAATGGCGGCATTCGCAACCTGAATGCCAGGGGATATTTCAGCCATGTAGCCGGCTCTTTGCTGGGGCCTGCTTACCTCTTCGACACCTGTGTTATTGTTGCCCATTTTTCAAACTTTCGGCGTCGTTTCCAATCTCTTAGCGCAGTTAGTGCGCCGTTAACTAAACGTTGATTGATTGAACATTGAACGCTGATGTGCCAGCTAACTAAACTACCCTGTGCACCAACGGGCGAATATTGCGCCGGGTAGTGATCCATATGAATATGTCTGGCCTGAGAGCGTCTGGACCGTGCCGGGAGCGTGCTGATCGGGATGACTGAGGTGAGGCCTGGCTGCTGGAGCGGTGTGTGTGTGTGTGACCTGTCGGTCTGACCTGTGACCTGTCACCCTCTGACCGCCGTCCGACTGGCGACAGGTGCTGGAGCGATCTCAAACGCTGACCCGACCTGAGGTGCCGCGCCGCCTCACCCACCACCATGACGATGACGAGGACTCAGAGGAGGAGAGCGACGGATCCAAGTAGACGCCGGCGGCGGCGGTGCCAGCGCAGGACTGACGTCGGGCGACGTGGGCCACCGCCCTCTGTTCAGTCGGATGTCGGCTGGTCGGTACTGCGACAGCCCGCCGGCCGACGTCTGTGCCTAGCTTTGTACGCCCTGCATTTCGCCACGGGCATCGAAGTTACCGTGGCGTGTAGGATATTTGTGATGGAACATTGGCTTTGAGTCTTACATTGGCAAGCTGCGGTAATGTAGTTGGAAGTGTCGCGTGACAAAGGGTCCGGACAAGACGCTCGTACGGCGACTGTGGGTGAGCGTGGCTCGTCTGTCGTCTGCCTCGGGTGGGTCGTGAGCGGCGCGTGAGGTGGCACTTCCTGGTGTTGTTGTCGCACGTGTCACAAGCTGTGGTCGAGTGGCCACGGAAGCTCAGGAAGTGATGCGCCTCGCCTCGATGTGGCTCGCCGGACACTTTGTTGCGTAGTAGTGTTTTGTCGAACTATTATTTATTTTTATGATTGCAGCCGATGCTCGTCGTGGCTGCCACAGCCTCCAAAGTTAAGCGTCGCCGGTCGAGTACGAGACGTAGCCGACGGACGTGAACCACGTGGTGTTTGCGAATTGTATGAGTGTCGGAAGACAGTGAGTCGCATCACCGGCTGTAGACGCCGGCGTAGTGTCGCCGCCGACGCTGTTACCGACACGGGACACGGCATCGGCCCAGTTGCTTTGTCCTCGGCGCCGCCATGTTGTTTCAATAAAACAATCCAGGCGCTTTTGTGTGTCGTAGTTGGTGGAGGCGGGAGGGTGACTGATGCTGCTGTCCCAGCTGTTACCAGTGAAACGTGTGTGGTGTGGACTACGATTGCGACTGGGGTGAAGGGTTGAAGATGTGTTCACCTTTGGCACTCGTGATGGTCAATGGTGTTGGTGGTGGAGCAAATTTGTAGATGTTGGACCTGAGGCTCTGCTCAACACCTGGTGTCTTGGTGTCTACATTCCATTAGCAGCTGGACAATACTTGCTGTGTGACTGTTTACTCTGCCAGCTCAGATGCCGTAAAAAAACTGCTGTTGTGGTCAAGAGCGAGTCCAGAGAGGAAGTAATACAAGCACTACTTGATGGCAGAAAAGGAAGTCAGGGGACAATAATACAATTATGTTGAGAAAAAACACTCCTTGGGGTGGATTCGATCCCGAGACCTCACTACATCATTTCATAATCACCATTAAACAATGCTTTTAATTCCATGATGTGTAACCTGCAATCCTAGGTCCGGTTGCGAACATTTGGAAAAGTGTCGAGTGGAACAACGCCGCTGATGTCCTCGTTCTCCAAATCTGCACCGAGGCTACCCTCACCACAGATCCTGCTGAGACATGCCCGCGCGGCCACCGAAGATGACAGCCGAGAGAGAGAGTGAGAAAGAGACAGACGGAGACACAGAGCGCACATGAGTGGAGGATCGCACTGAAAATTGGTGTGGCGAATGACGTTGCCATTCCTTCCAGGCGATGCCTACATGTCAAATATCAGCAAAATTGGTATTGCAAAGGCCATTCCTTCCTCCAGCCATGCCAGTGCGCTCAGCAAGTGTCAACAGCTGAACATAATCCACCGGCTCAATTTGCACCGCCTGATTTACCAGAGAAGTGCTGCGTTCTGTTCCGGCGCGTCACTGGAAGTGCCAAGCGTGGAGCGGCAACCAGCTCGTTATGCCCACTTTAGGATGCAATTAAGCTGCATTGCTTTGCAGCCTTTAATGACTTCAACGAAGAATATAGCCTGGTAGTGGTTCCTACGGCTTAGATGCAACGGGCACAGCAGACTGTTCGGGATCACTGCGCTCACAGGGCATTTTTTTTTTTTTTTTTTTTGGGGGGGGTTGAAGTGGGGGTTTTTTTTACCAGGGGTTTTTTTCTTCCCTGGTGAATAGAACACCCAGCTCGTTATGCCCACTTTAGGATGCAATTAAGCTGCATTGCTTTGCAGCCTTTAGTGACTTCAACGAAGAATATAGCCTGGTAGTGGTTCCTACGGCTTAGATGCAACGGGCACAGCAGACTGTTCGTGGATCACTGCGCTCAGCAGGGGCATTTTCTTCTTTATTTTTGGTGCAGGGGGTTGAAGTAGAGGGTGTTTTATTCACCAGGGATGTTACTCACCGACAGGGGTGCCCCTCACTGGAAAGGCGTGCTCCCGCTAAGAAGCAATGCACTGACGTCAGGGTGTCCGAGAAAATTGGGGGATGCTCATACTGCGTCAACGTAATACGGCAATATGGCCCAGGACTCTGGGGACCCTTCCTACCTACGCCAATAACTGCTGCGCCCCGATTGTGCCGGTCCGACCTCGCAATCAGCACCGCCTGGAGCCGAACCACAATCAACACCGCCTGGAGCCGAACCACAATCAGCACCGCCTGGAGCCGAACCACAATCACCCCCGAATGGAGCCGAACCACAATCAGCCCCGAATGGAGCCGAACCACAATCAGCCCCGAATGGAGCCAAATCACATGGCTCTGATTGGCTGCCGCGGACGTGCCGCGTGACGTCACGCTTCCTGGGGTCATGTGACCCGACGACTGTTCCGCCGACCATACTGCCGCCTCTGGTAGTGGTTGGTTGGTTGGTTATTGGTTTTACGACACGTCGACCGTTGAGTCATGTAGCGTCGCCAATCTCTCACGCCGATTGGTCGCGGGCGAAGAGTAGCGACAGGTGAGACTCGAACCCACAACCTTTCGATTGTGAGACGAGCATCTTACCCCTAGACCACTCGTCCCCCCTCTGGTAGTGGGTTGCGAGTTATGAACAAGGCGAGCTTTACGAAACTGATCGGTGAGTTGTAATCGACATGCAGCTGCTTCTGCTGCGACAGAGGTAGGTCACGGTGACATTTTTGTGCTAACGGGTGGTGCTTGAACACCATCTATCCTGGGTAAGTATGTCCAGGGCGGGTCGGGGGAGGGGGTCCGGTCCCCCTGGTTTGGTATCCTGATGATGTTAATTTGTCATTTTCTCTATTCAACCTTAAAATATGTCTTGGAAATAAGGACTCGGGCTCACCCGGGCAAATGCCCCTTCAAATACAGGCTGGTCCCGAAAAAAACGGCATGGTCCTAAAAGGGAAAGGCGCACCGAGCACTAAGTACATACATCCGGGCCTTCGGCAACGCGCTGGTCCTTTAAAAACATCGTCGGTCCACAAAATGCCACAAAGCCCTAAAATGCCCCGGAATCTCAAAAACGTGCCGGAGCCACTGGGCTCTAAAAGCATCAGCAGATACAGAAAAACGCCACGGGTCCAAAAAAAGAATACCGGACCAGCGCCCCTGTTCAGTAGCCAATCTGGGAGCATATTTAAGAAAAGAGATCAGGTGCATCAAAGCTCAGTTGGGTATCTGAAGTTCTTTTGCACCGGAAGATGTGGGAAGAGGAACGCCACCACTTGAATTTTCCACTTTTTCCTTTCCCATTTTCCCAGCGACGTTTCCCAGCGAACCCTGACGCCAACAATTACATGAAATCAAAGACACGATTCATGAGGCACAAAACTAGCATATGGCAATAATTGGCTGAACGTAAGTGGCCTAGCAGAAACCGCAAAATCGTGGCGAAGTATGTCGAATGCGCCGTATGCGGGTGTGCACGTACACCAACGTTGGCGTCGTGGCGACCGGGCGCTATGAACTAAAGTACGTCATATATAGAAAGTTGACACATCTAAGTGCACCGGTATGATTTCAGGTACAGGTGGCGTATCTTGGACTTGTATGAGTGTGTGTGTGTGAGGTGGAGGGACGAAGTTGGAGGGGCCAGGCCACCCACAATTGTGTTTACATGTGACCAGTTTTCGACCGCTATTTTTCAAAGGGGTCTATTTTGATAATTGAAAATAATGAATGAATACTTAATTTTCCTGTAGAGGAGACCCAGTTTCTCACAATTGTTTGCAAGTTATCGGATTTCAACCCCCCACCCCCACTGATCAGAGTTTTTTTTTTGCTGGCATCCTTTGATATGTTAGTTCACACTGCCCAAATTGCACGTGTACAAATCATGTTAAAAATATAGTTTTCCAATTCCACGCATTTCAGTCGATAGCATCCGGTCGCCACGACGTCAAGGTTCGTGCACGTGCAAACCCGCCTTGCGCATTCGTCGCATTCGCCACACTTCGTGCGCTTTTGCCGTGTCTGCGGTTTCTGCGGTTTTGCTGGGTTCCCTACGTTTTTTCTAATTGCTCTCGTATGATGGTCCGGAGCCATATTTGACATGGAATGCTTGGTTTCGCGGCACGCTGGAAAAATTCGATGAATTCAATTCGAAAATTATATCTCTCCTTCCCATATTTCCAGGTCCACAAGACATTGTGATACCTCTGTGAGTTTTGTTGTACCTCATCTTTTGTTATTTATATTCCCGATCGGCTACCGAACCGAGGTGCTGGTTGGGTTTTCTTTTTCAGAAATTATATCTCTGAGAACATTTTTCACACCAGATTCGAACTGGATGGAGCCGGTTTCATATGGACTTTCTCCGACATAAAGCTGTAGAATGAACGCAGAAATCACCAAAAACAAACGTACAACGACGCCCAAAAATTGTCATGCTAGTCAACTCACCGTCACGACTCAAATTATCCCTTGTTCCATTATACCAACAGCATATTACAAACAACTTCACCCCCTCAACCACCAAAAATGGTCGCAACTGGTGACGACCACGTCCCAAAACCTCTTGCCAGACCTATACAAGCGACAAATAGGTAGTGGTAAATAGTGGTGGTAGTGGTAGGTAGTAGAGACTGTGGATTCTGAAAACCTCTGCTCAATGAATAATTAACCTCAAGAGTAAGGCCTTCGCCAGGGCCAGACGTTCTGAACACAAATATATTGCGTTGTGAGCCTTGCCCAACTCGGTCAGTGCTCTATGCCGCCATAAACACACTTGGTTCACTTGGATGCTCAGTCCACATTGCTGTGTAAAGTTAGCATACCCAGTGAGGTCGCCGGAATGTTTATAACAGGATCAAGGGTCACATTTCTGCGGCGTGCTGACCATGTTCCAGTCCAGGACCGTAAAATTAGCTGGCAGAGTTTCTCTTCCCTTCCAAGAGGCGAGGGTCAGGTGACATGACCACACCTGGCTATATTACTCGGCGCAGCAGCCCATAGGACAGATAGGCCACAGAGCGATGCTCAGGTGACATGACCACACCTGGCTACGCTACTCTGCAGCAGCCCACAGGACTTATAGGCCACAGAGGTGATGCTCAGGTGACATCACCACACCTGGCTATATTACTCGGCACAGCAGCCCATAGGGCAGGGTCGTAATAACTGTCCTCCCCTTCTCCCTACAATCCTAACACCGGAAGGGGAGGACAGATGTCCTCCCCTTCTTCCTACAATCCAGACTGAGCCACGTACGCCACCTCAGTCTTGCTCATTAACCAGGACGCCATCTCGGTCCTGCTCATTAACCAGGGCGCCATCTCGGTTCTGCTCATTAACCAGGACGCCATCTCGGTCCTGCTCATTAACCAGGGCGCCATCTCGGTTCTGCTCATTAACCAGGACGCCACCTCAGTCTTGCTCATTAACCAGGACGCCATCTCGGTCCTGCTCATTAACCAGGGCGCCATCTCGGTCCTGCTCATTAACCAGGACGCCATCTCGGTCCTGCTCATTAACCAGGGCGCCATCTCGGTCCTGCTCATTAACCAGGACGCCATCTCGGTCCTGCTCATTAACCAGGACGCCATCTTGGTCCTGCTCATTAACCAGGACGCCATCTTGGTCCTGCTCATTAACCAGCTCGCCATCGGCACGCCCGTTGGCAGCACTCGAGTGATCTGCGGCAGGGAGAGCCACGTGCTCACCAGTCCGTCTGCTGTGGTGGCGCGCGGATGGTGCAGCGATCCAGGAAGGTGCGGTTGGAAAACGTCACCAGTCGGTGATTGTTTCATGGCCGGTCAAAAGCCTCGGATCCAAGTTGTCCCACGGCCATGATTTGAGCGTAATGAAGGTGCCATAATGGACTGCCGATCTGCTATTATAAAGGTGTCATAATGGACTGCCGGTCTGCCATTACAAAGGTGCCATAATGGACTGTCGGTCGACTATTATGAAGGTGCCATAATGGACTGCCGGTCTGCTATTGTAAAGGTGACATAATGGACTGCCGGTCTGCCATTACAAAGGTGCCGTAATGGACCGCCGGTCTGCTATTATAAAGGTGTCATAATGGACTGCCGGTCTGCCATTATATAAGGTGCCATAATGGACTGTCGGTCGGCTATTATGAGGGTGCCATAATGGACTGCGGTCTGCCATTATAAAGGTGCCATAATGGACTGTCGGTCGGCTATTATGAACGTGCCATAATGGACTGCCGGTCTGCTATTACAAATGTGCCGTAGTGGACTGCCGGTCTCCTATTCCTGTATTCATTCCAGTGTGGTGAGGTTTATCTTAATTGTTAGAACAGGGGTGTTCATTTATTTATGTATTGGTGTATTTATTCTGCATCATCAACAGGTAAGTGTACCCAATTACAGTGGAAGTCACACAACAAAGAACAGTAAACAATGCATGCAAGTATAAATCCTTTAAATTACAGCATGCGACTCAGCCAAATGTCATCCAGTGCCGTGCAGTGCAGTGTCATAAGCAGGTGTTGCATAGTTGGCTCGTGGCCCTACAATATCGTGCCACGTCCCCACGTCCATCAACAAATACATACCGGCTTGCATAAATTGCTTCAACACGCTGCTACTTGGCGAATAGGAATGGTCACTAAAGGACACCGGCATTGACCGCAATAGGAATGGTCACTAAGGGACACCGACCTTGACCGCAATAGGAATGGTCACTAAAGGACATCGGCCTTGACCGCAATAGGAATGGTCACTAAAGGACACCGACCTTGACCGCAATAGGAATGGTCACTAAAGGGCACCGGCCTTGACCGCAATATGAATGGTCACTAAAGGACACCGGTCTTGACCGTAACAGGAATGGTCACTAAAGGACACCGGCCTTGACCGCAGTAGGAATGGCACTAAAGGACACCGGCCTTGACCGCAATAGGAATGGTCACAAAAGGGCACTGGCCTTGACCACAATAGGAATGGTCACTAAAGGACACCGGCCTTGACCACAATAGGAATGGTCACTAAAGGGCACCGGCCTTGACCGCAATAGGAATGGCCACTAAAGGGTATTGGCCTTGTCCGAGTATTGACGCACAGTGAACCTAAGCTGCGAATAAGGCATATAAAAGACGTAACGGTTAGGAGTAGATGCCAGGAATGAGCTGCACAGACACAGCATTCGAAGAAAGCCGCTGTTTGTGATGGCGTTTGCACGTGCTACGGGAGTGACCCGACGGCGGGATGCCTAAATCGTCTGGATGGGACTGATATGTTAAATGATGCAAGCCAGGCAGGGTTGTTAAGGCGCCCGGTGTGCACTGTGCCCGTGTGACAGGCCAACCATGTGAGTAGCGTATGCTGTATACATTCAAGCCGCTGAAGATAAGACACCACCGCTCACGGCCAGACGTTTCCGTATTTGACTACTGGAACGAACATGCGCATTGCATGCACTAAGCAGATGCTGGAATCCGAATCGTGCACGGGAAAAGGGGGACTGCTGCTGTATGCTAATAAGCACGAGCATTCGCCTTGACGTCGAGACCATTGCGTCTACGTGACTGACGAATGTGAGTTTAGAGTCAGGAACGACTCCCAGATCGCTTACCTCAGCTCAGCGCTCCAATGTAATCCCACCTAGCGAGTGCAAACTAAAAACAGGTGGTTTGCGCAGAGCAAAAGTTATAACTTTGTATTTCATTGGATTTGACTTCAGGTGCCAAGCGTACGACCAGCAAACCAAGTTGTCAATATCCCGTTCCAATGCCAAGCATTCGTCAGAACAGTCAACATGATGATACAGGTAATATCAGCATAAAGTCTGCAGCTTGTTCGCATGTGCATGGGAATGTCAGGGTAAAGTATATAAACAGTAAATAACCACGTATATTTCCTTCTGAAACCCGGGACAAAACCGACGTTCAGTTAAAATGTTTCCCATGTCCTATCACTCCCTGAGTCCTGCAGGTACGGTAAAACAAACCCAGTAACTTGGAAAGCATTTCGCTGTGTGTGAAGCAAGATATTGTGATTTACACGGGTAATTGCGAGAGAATAATCGGTATAAATTGCGTCCGTTTGAGCATCACTGGCAATGGAACTCCACCCGTGCTTCAGGAAGGGGGTCAAATCAGTAATACATGACCCTCTAGATAAAGAGCAATTCTGTTCCGCGGGTCAAAAAGGTCGGAGGTGCTAGCAAGCAGTCATATATCACTTTCTCTAAAACTTCGGAGCAAGGTGGCAAAAGCGAACCATGCGTATAATTTGCAGGTGATTTCTGTCGTTTTTTTGCACAGAAGTCACGTTTGCCAGATTCCATGTTTCGGGAAAATCACCCTGTTCTAGGGAGAGGCGGCACAACGTTTCAAGCGGCACGTCAAGCTCATGAGCACATTCCTGAAGAATGCGAGCGCTGAGCTTGTCTGCTCCACATGCCTTGTGGTTGTGCAAATTAAGCAGCAGACGTTCAGCTTGGCCTGTCGGCGAACAAACGCGTCCTACACCGGTGCATCCTTTGCCTGTCGGCGAACAAACGCGTCCTACACCGGTGCATCCTTTGCCTGTCGGCGAACAAACGCGTCCTACACCGGTGCATCCTTTGCCTGCCGGCGAACAGACGCGTCCTACACCGGTGCATCCTTTGCCTTTCGGCGAACAAACGCGTCCTACACCGGTGCATCCTTTGCCTGTCGGCGAACAAACGCGTCCTACACCGGTGCATCCTTTTCCTGTCGGTGAACAGACGCGTCCTACACCGGCGCGTCCTTTGCCTGTCGGCGAACAAACGCGTCCTACACCGGTGCATCCTTTACCTGTCGGCGAACAAACGCGTCCTACACCGGTGCATCCTTTGCTTGTCGGCGAACAAACGCATCCTAAACCGGTGCATCCTTTGCCTGTCGGCGAACAAACGCGTCCTACACCGGTGCTTCCTTTGCCTGTCGGCGAACAAACCCGTCCTACACCGGTGCATCCTTTGCCTGTCGGCGAACAAACGCGTCCTACACCGGTGCATCCTTTGCCTGTCGGCGAACAAACGCGTCCTACACCGGTGCATCCTTTGCCTGTCGGCGAACAAACGCGTCCTACACCGGTGCATCCTTTGCCTGTCGGCGAACAAACGCGTCCTACACCGGTTCTTCCTTTGCCTGTCGGCGAACAAACGCGTCCTACACCGGTGCATCCTTTGCCTGTCGGCGAACAAACGCGTCCTACACCGGTGCATCCTTTGCCTGCCGGCGAACAAACGCGTCCTGAACCGGTGCATGCTTTGCCGGATGCTCATGTACTACATGCTTCCATGCATGTGCTTTATGGGAAGAATTTAATGTCAGTAGAATCGGAGCTGACTTGCGTCGCTCCCGGCCCCACCGTCTGCCGTAGCAGCACCATAATGGCACCGTCTGCCGTAGAGCCCCACCGTCTGCCGTAGCAGCCCCACCGTCTGCCGTAGCAGCACCATAATGGCACCGTCTGCCGTAGCAGCACCACCGTCTGCCGTAGCAGCACCATAATGGCACCGTCTGCCGTAGCAGCCCCACCGTCTGCCGTAGCAGCACCATAATGGCACCGTCTGCCGTAGCAGCACCACCGTCTGCCGTAGCAGCACCATAATGGATACAGTAAGTCAGCCCATAGTCTGGAGGGGAATTCCATTGTAAATTACAAATTGGAGACTAAATATGCGATGTTGCAAATTGTCAAGTGTTTATACGAGTGTGTTGATGTAAAGGCATTGCACGATGCCACAACCATATTCCGAAACGAAGGAAGCTTGAGCCTATGAGTATATTACGTATCATATCTCTGGTGCGCCAGGCGGGATGCTGAATGCAGACTGTGAACTTACCGCGCACACATGGGTAGCTGTGTATGGTCTTGTGTTCACAGTATTGGCGCTTAACCATCTTACTTTCATGGTCACATTATAAATATAATAAACACTGCGCATGTGAGCCTAAATGGTCCGACGACAGGGGAAGAACAATTTTGGCTTCAATCGTCGACAATTTCTTAAAATGTGTGTAGTATATGGAGATATCACAAACATAACTCATGGATGGCTAATGCATAGCGTGAGAACCGGATTAATTCATAAAATAGGGATTTCCCAACTTTCTCAAGATATGCTTAAGCTATCTGTGTTTGTTTTATGTTGGCTTTGTCTTTTTGTGATGTTCCTTACAGATACTAACTGCTGAATGGTATTGTACGAGATCCCACCACTGAGGGTGTCAAGCACCATTTACATTTCAGTTCTTTGGTGGGCGGGGGAGGGGTCAGAATCATTCCCTCATTTATGATTGTTTCGTGTCCATCTCCGGTGATTTATAGCATTGCGCTTCAGAAGCACGGGAGCATCTAAAAATTATAACAGGATTGTACGAGTTGGCGAAGAAAGTAGTTACCTTTTCAACCACAATATTAAGTTGATTATTTTCACGTATCACAATATTGTCGTCTGCTCTCTCGCTCTTTCTCTCTTCATCTCTCCACCACTACTCTTTCTCTCCGTCTCTTATTTGTACCCTTGCTCAAATCCACCAGGATGGGCTATATATGCAGGAATTACTCACGTTCATGACACATCCAATGCTTGCCTAACTAGCTCACATGTCGAGAAGATGCTGGGCTAATTCGAGCCCGGCGAAAGCTCGTGACGACGACATGAAAACAAATACCGACCGCTGTAAATGAAGCATCGAGACGAGAATCGA
Source organism: Ashinkailepas kermadecensis (assembly GCA_034440615.1). Taxonomy (NCBI): domain Eukaryota; kingdom Metazoa; phylum Arthropoda; class Thecostraca; family Neolepadidae; genus Ashinkailepas; species Ashinkailepas kermadecensis. Next base: position 286,242 of record JAOTOM010004849.1, on the reverse strand, counting down.
ATTCCACTGGAATGAGAATGAAGAGGAACGTTATCCACGTGTGCCGTGAAAGATCCCAATAAGTAAGTAAGTAAAGGTATAATAATCGCCCGAATAAGAAGTAATGCACCACGGACGTCCAAGTGTTACAAAAATTAATCACGTGCATGATACATACATCGGCCAACTACTGATTGGGGTGTGAGAAAGAAGCACGCACTTCAGCGTGCGGTAACTACACTCGTACGTGTCAGGTGTGTAGCCTAGGTCGACTTTAGTCATACGTGTCAGGTGTGTAGACTAGGTCGACTTTAGTCATACGTGCCAAGTGTGTAGCCTAGGTCGACTTCACTCATATGTGTCACGTGTGTAGCCTAGGTCGACTTCACTCATACGTGTCACGTCCTTAGCCTAGGTCGACTTCACTTATGTGTGTCTTTTTTCCCCTAAATCTTTAGCTGAGGCAAAGTGCCATCTGCTAGAGATTGCTACGTTAAAGAAGGAACTACGTTAATCCGGCTTATGTGACATCCGGTTATATCAACTAGTCAAGAAAGGAGAGACGCCGTAAAACAAGAAACATGGCGTAGAGGGACGATACACGCATGGCATACAGGTACATGTTCAGACATACATACATACAGACACTCATGACAATGGAAGGACATTTGGAGGGTGGACAGCTTCACAGCCTACGGAGAGGCTCCACTGCCCACCTGCAACCTGGATGGCGAAGCGGAGGCCTGTCACCCAGAGCGAGTCGTGGGATTCAGGCCCGACCTTCTATGTGTAGGTGAATGTTTTAAGTTAAAGCTTGGAAACCCCTAAAAAGGGGAAAACCAAGCTGCTTGGGAAACCCGTAGGTAAAAACCAAGCGCAATTTAAAAGAAAATCCGTCCGTATTAGCCAAATTGGATCGGATCCTGTCTACCTAGTGTGAGATAACCTATATGTATGTGTTTTGCGACGTCGGAGAGGAAGAGATGTGGAGTGGAGTCATACAGCCAGTACGCAGTGTGGCGCGTGTCTTATAACTTTTATCTTCACATCAGGCTGGCTTGGATCAGGAAAATGCAACGAGGCTTTATATCAGTTCGGAGAGTTTGGTGTCCTGTAGGAAGCGGAAGAGTAACTCGAGGAGTGCCGGGTGGTCATTCCCGAGGATAGCTCGAAGCGAAAGTTGTGAATGGATCTTGGTGAAATACTGGATGATATAGCGACGGTGAGGACCATATGCTGGACAGTCAAGTAAGATATGGGTACGTAAGGCGTACGTGACATGTGCTACAAAGTGGAAGGCGGTGAGGTCTGTGAAAAATATAATCGTGTGTCAATTTGGTGAGTCCCAGACGAAGTCTGGCGAGTGTCACCTCGTTCAGGCGAGTGTGCTGGTTGGAGGAGGGCCAGCTGGAGAGTGTGGTCTTGATATCGTGTAGGTGTGTGGTGTTATGTGACCAGCAGTCCTGAATATATTTTTAAAATCAACTATTAGTGAGGGATAGAAGATCCCCTGGGGGCACCGGAGCTCTATTGTTGGCGGGGAGATCGATCGCCGCGCGGGCGAGACCATCAACCCTTTCATTTCCCAGGATACTCCTATGTCCGGGGATCCAGAGCAGGGTGAGCTGAAGGTGTGCGTGGTTGTCATTGTATAGGTGTCGGATGGCGTGGAGCGTGGGGTGCGTGGTTTTGTGTAGTGCCGCGAGGGCGTCCACGGAGGATCGTGAGTCAGTGCATATTGTAGTAGGGGTAGTGATGTGTTGCGCAGTGATGTGTTGGAGGCAAGTGAATATGGCGACTAGTTCTGCTGTGTATACCGAATGGTGAAGTGTTAATTTGGTTTGACCAGTGTCGGGCCCACCGCACCAGGCGGCTCCCGTATCATTGCTGGTACGTGAGCCGTCAGTGTAAAAGAAGGTGTGTTGTGCGTGGGCCTCTTGATATTAAAAAAACTTAACTTGGACTTCGATGGGGGTGAGCAGGGTTTTATTTTGCCTAAAGAGATACTCGAGTTTGGGGTGTTTCATGTGCCAAAATGGGAGAAGGGGGAACTCGGTCAGGGGTAACCTCCGGAAATTTCAGTGCGGATGTGAGAACCTGCTTCAAGTGAATGGCAATGCTGTATTTATTTTGTTTTTGGAACGCCGAACCGAGGGTTTAGTCCATGCGACATTGGAGGGGTGATTTAGCTGTGTTGTTGTCCTGAAGTGGTATCTAACGAGTTGTAGTGTTCTGCGTTGTTGTAGGCTAGGGAGGTTGGTCTCACCCCGGAGACTGGTGATAGGTGTGGTGCAGTGTGCTCCGGTGATAAGGCGGAGTGCGTGGTTTTGTGTGCATTCCAGTGACTTGGTGAGTGTTTGAGATATATTATCGAAGATAAACGCATTGTATTCCAGGATTGAACGAATCAGTGCAATGTACATTTTGGTAAGAGTCGTCCTGTCTGCACCCCAGTCGCGACCGGAGATGCAGCGCAGGAGATTAAGTCGAACAGCGCAGCGCTGTTTAATATAGGTGATGTGGGGGCTAAAATAAAGTCCTTTGTCGAGGATAATTCCGATATATTTGAAAGAGGTTTTGAGGGGGATAATTTGATCGCGAAAGCGGAGCGGTTTGCTAGGCGGGATGTGTCTGGGAAGCCGGGAAAAGAGCATAGTGACCGATTTGATGGGAGAGATCTGTTGCCCCCAGAGGGATTTTTTCCCGAAACTACGCTGGATTGAATCCACAATTTCGAGTAGGTTGTCAGCGATGCTTCGCTTTGGTCGGAAGCCGCTCTGAAAGGGGGATATAATTTTGTTGTTTTCGAGATAGACTCTGATTCGTCCATAGACCATGCGCTCAAAAATTTTACAAGCACAACTAGTGAGAGAGATAGGACGATAGCTAGAGGGGAGATGTCGAGGTTTGGAAGGCTTAGGTATAGGGATGATAGTACTAGTAGACCAAGAGGGTGGAAAAGTGCCGTCAGTCCATAATTGATTTAGCGCCGAGAGGAGGTTATCTTTACCCGAGTCAGAGAGATTTTGAAAGAAGAGATATGTCAAGTGATCAGGTCCATGTACCCTACTGGATACCTTGGAGAGGGATAAATTTAATTCGTAGAGGGTAAAGTGTGCGTTGTAGGGTTCGGAGTTGTCTGAGTCGAAGTGGCAAGTAGCAAGAGTGTCGCGAAGGAATCAGGTGGTGTGCTGTGAGTATTGAGTGTTGGAAGATATGTCAGAGTAATAAGTGGCGAAGTGTTCCGCGACGGCTGTGGGCTCAGTTATGTGCTGTTGGTTAATTGTCAGTTGTGGGAATGCGCGGTGTGGGGCCCTGCCATTCGAAAAGGAGCGAAGTTGGGTCCAGATTTGGGAGATGGGGTGAAACGGTTGAAAGTGTTCGAGTATAGTTGCCAGCTGTGTTTCTTGGCCGAAAGGATAGTTTGCTGACAACGTAGTTTTGCCTCGCGGGCTTCTACCATGTTTTGTAAGGTGAGCTTTTCCGAAATTTCCGCTCAGCCCGCCGCCGCGAGGCGACGGCTCGTTTGCACTCGTCGTTCCACCACGGCACGGATTTACGGTCGGGTGGGGGACGAGTTTTGGGTACGTACTTTTCTGCCGCGAGTAGTATGGTATTGATCAATGCCGAAATTGGGGGTGAGACTGGAGTGGGATAAGATTATCAATTTCCTGGGAGAAAGATGGTCATTTCGCTTTGCGAACGTTCCAGTTGGGCATAAATAAACGGTCTCTAGACTGGGCTGAGCGTTCGAGGGTGATGTGGATGGGAAAGTGATCACTAAAGAGGGAGTCGGGTTGAACGTGCCAGGAGAAAAGGGGTGAGATAGAAGCCGAGGCTAGGTAGAGGTCAATGGCAGACGGGCGGAACGGGGCGATGTCTGTGTTGTGTGTGGGTGTTTGGTCGTTTAAAAAGACCATGTTGTGGGTGTTGAGGAGTGTTTCAATATGGTGTCCGCGCTGGGATGTGGTGTGACAGCCCCATGCCTGGTGGTGCACGTTGAGATCGCTCAGCACCAGACAGGGGTGTGGGAGAAGGCCAAAGAGAGTGGTTACAGAAGTTAGAGATAGTGTATGTGTAGGAGGAAGATAGCGGGAAAGTACAGTAAGCTCTAGTTGTACAATTTGGACGGATACTGCAATAAAATTCAGGTCATTGGGAATGGAGATAGGGCGATGAAGAAGGGTGTCCGAGACGAATAAAGCTACCACGCCGCCGCGGGATGTAGTGTTTCTGTTTTGGGAATAAAGAGTATACCCAAAGATTTTAAAATTATACGGATCATTGTCGCGCCATCTGGTCTCCTGAACGGCGGCAATCAATGGTTTATTTCTGATGATATATTCCTTGAATTCTGCCCAATGGGATATGAGAGACCTCGTATTCCATTGGAGCAAGAATTAAGTGGTGGGTGTCTGCATTAGTGTTGTGTTGTGGTGTGGTGGTCACGCCCTCGCAGGCGTGTGTGGGGTGGTGAGGGCGTGACGGAGTCATCCGTCTCGTAGGAGGCGGACGACTCTGGTGAAGTGGACAGAGGCTCTGGATCCCCCGGGGGGTCCGGGCAGGGAGAACGGGAGAGGTGGCGGGCCCTAGGTGTCAAGGAAGGGAGACGACCCTGGGAGACGGTGTGGAAGAAGCCCTTGGCTTCGCTGGCGGGGCGGCCTGGTGGCGGAGGGGGGCGGGCGACAAAGTGGCCCGCGGCTGGGCGCGTGACCTGAGGCGGAGCGGCCTGTTCTCGGTGGGGGTTCCGGATGTCAGATGGTCCGGCGACGGGGGCAGGACGCATGGGCGGCGGGGGTACGTCCTGGGGACAGGGCGGGGGCCGGGGGACGGAGGGGCCCGCTAAGGGGGCCAGGCGAGAGGCCAGGGGCAGGGGAGGAAAGGGCAGGCTGGGGTCGTTCGGTTCAGCCCGAGGGGGGCGAGGAGCCGCCTCGGCAGGAGTCGGCCACAGGGGGGCCGAGCGGGGCCGAGCCCACACCATCGGTGGTGTAGGTGGAGAGGAGACTCGCGCGGTGAGTCGACGTTGCTGTCGCTCCTTTGCGTCGAGCCATGCCGGGCACCGGGGGGATGAGGCTGGGTGAGGGCCCATGCAGGACGCGCATCGAGGGACCTCGGATGCACAGGTATCTGTGAGGTGCCCCTCGGCACAGCGCCCACAGACGGGCTGGGCTCTCTGGCGCGACAGGCCTTGCCTAGGTAGCCGTACTTTTGGCAGAAGCCACAGCGGGCCGGTGGCGGGGCCCAGGGGCGGAGGGCGATGCGCAGGTAGCCGGCCATGATGTAGGCGGGCGAGCCTGGGTCCGGAAGCCCAGCTTCAGCACCGGGCCGGGGCGGGGACGGCGGCCGAGGCGGGTGACCTCACACACCCCCTGGGCCTGCAGCTCGGCCAGGAGCTCCTCCTCGGAAATCTCCGCTAGCTCGGGGGCATATGCTGTCATGTGAGTCAGGTTCAAGCGGTCCGCCAGTTCCACCTTAACTGGGCAGTCCATAAACCTCTCCAGATTCATGAGAGACCGTGCCTGGGAGGCCTCCCTGACCCGGACAAGGAGGCCCCGGAGCGGAGGACCTTGGCGGACGCCACTCCGCCTGTCCAGCTGTCCAGGTGACGGGCTATCCCAAAAGGGGAGGTGCGGGACTACGAGCCCTCCTTCTTAGTCACCAGGATGAAGGACTCCCCCTCTGGAGGGTCGCGGGAAGGGGGCAGGCGGGCTCCAGGCTGGGGCCGGCGGCCTCCGTCCTCCTGGTGGGGCGGGGGGGGAGGGGTCCCGGGCATACCGGGGCAGGGCGGGGATTGTACCCGGCAGACGAGGGTGGAAGTGCGAGTGTGTGAGAAGGGCGCCCTGAAGGGGGGCAGACAAGATAGTCACCCTGATGGGGTGCTGCAAGGAAAGGTGTGGAAGGAAGTGTCGTGAAAAAGGGGTAGAAAGACAAAGAGTTTTGGAGGGATGGGAGTAGCTAAACAGAGGCGGCGGCAGTCACGGTTGTGGGACTAGCTCGATCCATTGAACCAGAAAGGTACCCCTGTTAGCTCTATCCTATTGGGTGGGAGGGGACAAGACAATAAAGGCTGGTCGCCGGTACAATTCGGTTTCCCGACGGTGCCCGAGGCACCGGTGGGCCGAAGGGGGTTTGGGACGGGGGCTGCGCCAGCTAATCCGGCGAGCAACCGACTAGTGGCGTCGGCCGGCTAGTCCGGCTAACAACCAGCTAGTGGTGCGGGTGTCTGACGTCACCCGGGGGTGGAGCTTCTCGCAGATGCCCTGGGAAGGACACCTACGAGACAGCTGGGAGGGGAGGGCGGGGCTTGAGGACGGCTGGCAGCTTCTGTTGCTCAATCACTAGTACGGGTTAGATACTAGATCTTGTCGAGCCATCATGTTATGTGTGTCACATGTGTAGCCTGTGTCATGGCCATGGGTTATCTTGAGCATGGCCAAAAGCAATAGTCACCGTCATGGGTGCCACTTTATTGTTGACTGGCGGTTAAATGGCCCTTTTCATGGCCAAAGCTGCCTTGAAAACCATTTGTATCAAGCGAACGCCCATGTGTGATATGATATGATAGGCCCAATGACATGCCCATACATAGCCCCAATGACATGGCTTCAGTCTGATTGGCGAAGGGGGGGGGGCAGTCAATGATTAAAATGATTGAGGGGGCTAGTGGGCGCCACTAGCATATACAAAGTGACACCTCTGGCCACCTCCCAGATACCTGTCACCACTTCCGCCGAGCTGATGCTGGTGGCGGGCCCACACGTGACCCTGGTGGCGACACTGTTCACGTGGCCGCTCCGGTGCTGAGTGGTGGCTGGCCGCCAGGCCGTGTTGTGCTGTGTTGTGCTGTGTCGGCCGAACTGACAGCGTGATTCGTCACGCCGTGAAGGGAGCCGCCGATACCCCCACCCCACCCCCTACCCCACTAACACAGCCGGCGCATACAAAGTCGGTCGGCACACACGGCCCGGGCGCGGCTCTGTGTGTTTGTGTGGGTGTTTGCGTGTTTGAGGGTGGCCGAGTGTCGGTGCGTGTCTGTCTGCCTGTGTGCATGCCTGTCTGTGTCGACGGCCGGCGACCTCGGTGTTGTGTTGCCGGAACAGTGACCATGGTCTGGCCGCTGTACTCAGTCAGACACCGCCGGTGTCGTGTTGCCGGAACAGTGACCATGCCCATGCGCTGCAGACCATGCGCTGTACTCCGACACTGTACTCCGACACTGTACTCCGCTGTACTGGGATTGCAAGTGCCAGGTGCGGAGAAGATGCAGAAAAGAGATCACTTGGGTCGGAGAGAGGTGGAGAAGGAGAGGGGAGATGTGGAGGAAGTGAGAGAGAGAGAGAGAGAGAGAGAGAGAGAGAGAGAGAGAGAGAGAGAGAGAGAGAGATAGATAGATAGATAGATAGATAGATAGATAGATAGATAGATAGATAGATAGATAGATAGAGAGAGAGAGCTATAGAGAGAGAGAGAGATAGGTGAGAGAAAGCGAGGAGAAAGATAAAGAGAGGGAGCGATAAAGAGAGAGAGAGAGAGAGAGAGAGAGAGAGAGAGAGAGAGAGAGAGAGAGAGAGAGAGAGAGAGAGAGAGAGAGAGAGAGAGAGAGAGAGAGAGAGAGAGAGAGAGAGAGAGAGAGAGAGAGAGAGAGATAGGTGAGAGAAAGCGAGGAGAAAGATAAAGAGAGGGAGCGATAAAGAGAGAGAGAGAGAGAGAGAGAGAGAGAGAGAGAGAGAGAGAGAGAGAGAGAGAGAGAGAGAGAGAGAGAGAGAGAGAGAGAGAGAGCGCGCGCATCACAGACACCTTTTCACGTCGGGGCTAGTCGCCACGTACGGAGGCGTCATTGTATTCCGAATGGTGTGCCGTGACCTTGTGCCGGGCTCATCAACATTGCAAACGCCGGCCGATGTGTTATGCAGCCGACGCCGGCGCCGGCGCCGCTCGGACGCCGTGGGAGACTGCGTGCGGCGCGAGCCATTCTCACTGCGGTCAGCTGACCAGCTGACCAGCTGATCACATCCGCCAGCCGAGTGGGCACGCAAAGGCGGCTCAGCTGGCGTCGGTGACGTCATTGGCCGACAGGTGGCCGCGACAACGGACGCCGGGTCGTGGTCAACTGACCGCCGGAGGCACGGGCTGTGCACGGGTGTTGACAGGGGTGTTGTTTTATATACTTTTGAGAGGGCAAGTGCCCCCTCAGTGTTGGCTTTGCCTCCCCCCAATAATTTCAACTTTTAACATGGGACCCTATGGAGTGTGCCACCCTAATCATTTAGGTCTACCCATTGCCTTCATGTATTTTACCCCCTCCCCTAATTAATTTTCAGAAGTGAATACTCATGATTCCAGATCGAGGCGGGTGGGGGAAGGGGACTGGAGGGTTGTTTTAACATGCAACTAGGGGAGCTTAGCATAAAATCCCGATGTCCGCCATCCATCTTCTGAACAATGATTTGTCATTGGCATCAATTGACATCAAAGCTTTGTACATTAAGAAGGCCAGAAGTTACCGTTAAATAGAATTTGTTTTTCTTAAAGTTTACCTAAGATATACATTGGATTCTCGAGACAAGTTGAATGCCGCTATGACAAGAATTACACTGAGAACAGTCTGAATCGGCTAGAATTTGGCTTCGAAGTGGCTCAAGGTTCAGTTCTGCACCAGACGACTTCAGAGATGGCAAGGAGAATGTAGACAATCATTGTTACATCGAAGAGGAAACAAATGAATTTTTTCCCCAGACCCCGACTGATGTCTCACACAGTAGTGGCTTTTGCATGTTTTGTCGTATATGTATGGTTTGGAGCGGTGACATTTGCATGGTGGCTTTGGTCACCTCATTATCCAAATGAACATGTGTTGAATCGCATTTGCACCCTCGCCATTCTGGAATACCGCGAGGACATCCATGTCGAGAGATGGTCTTTTACATAGAGCTTCGGTTATGATTTACAGCTATGACCCATGCAGCAACTGCGTAATGTGTTGCTGCTCAATATCAGCACCATGCATTTCAACATATAAAAGGCGCTTTTTCGCCTTATCTCGTGTAATACATTTAATTTTGCTCGAACTTTTTCACCCGTCGATTTCGAGATGTCCATTCTCTAGCTAGATTGACAAAGAAAAAGGTTCACTTCGTCTAATGAGCTCCAATGATGTACAGGTACACCAAACAATTCCCCAGATGCTGGCACTCAGCTATGGAAATTGATGTCATTATTTCGCACGTAACTCAGATCTCAGCTGAACAGTGCTGATCCATAACACATTTGGGACGCGGCAATCCCCTTACCAAATGTCTGGATCTGCTCCTGATGTCAGGCACTGCATATAGTTTACCCTGGGCAAGCCAAATGTTGCATTACTTCAGTAGTGACATCGTGACGGTTCGCTTGCCTGAAGTATCGCCCTCCGGTTCGATCGGTAACAAGAAAAAGAAGAAGAAGAGGATGAAGAAAAATATATCCGTTTGGAACTGGTCGTGCTATAAGCGCTACGCTTCCGCTTATCTAATGTCGAGTAGCCAGCACAACTCGTAATATCCGAAAAGATTTTCGAATCCTACAACCATTCGCAAAACGCGCCAAGGCTTTGGGAAATATTTAAGCTGTAGCGAAGCCATCCATGGTGACATCCTCTGGCAGCACATGTTAAGGCTGCAGGAATGTACAACAATTTCCAACACTCAGTTTGAGGTACTCTGCAGCTGCAGTATGCATTACCATGCATACGATCTGGGGCGCAACCCACTTCGCAAAAAAATGCACTGGATGAACTAATTTATTTGGGGGAGGGCGAATTTGCACCAGACAAGGAGAGCAATTTTTGACGAGCTTCGCGCGCCTAAAGCAGTTTCGTTATAATTAGTTTGTTTTCGATCGGGCCCCCACTTAAGAAAATACTGGCTGCGCCCCGGCATGAGGTGAGGAAAACCTTCCCAATACGGACAATCTTGCAAATACCAAGGCAATTGCTGCTCGCGTCTGTGTTGGCAATGGAGCAATAATACGGAGACAGCTCGGATTTCAAGCCGCAGTGCGCCTGTGTTAAAGCGCTGTTGGTTTAAATTGATGAGCAGCAACGCAGCTAGGCTAGGCTGCTGAGAGGCAGTCGGCAGCGAGGCTACGCTGCTGGGAGGTTGTCGGCAGCGAGGTTACGCTGCTGGGAGGTTGTCGGCAGCGAGGTTACGCTGCTGGGAGGTTGTCAGCAGTGAGGTTACGCTGCTGGGAGGCAGTCAGCAGCGAGGTTACGCTGCTGGGAGGCAAGCAATGGCGGGGTTTTGAACTGGAGACGGGATTAAATTCGAGCAGTGGACTTCACCGCTGGCAGCGCATGTCAGGCCGCCCCGTTCCATATGTGCACGGAAACGGGTGCACCAGGAGGAGTACGCATGTATCCGCCCAGCATGTGGCCGCTAGTAGGAGTACGCATGTATCCGCCCAGCATGTGGCCGCTAGTAGGAGTACGCATGTATCCGCCCAGCATGTGGCCGCTAGTAGGAGTACGCGTGTATCCGTCCAGCATGTGGCCGCTAGTAGGAGTACGCATGTATCCGCCCAGCATGTGGCCGCTAGTAGGAGTACGCATGTATCCGTCCAGCATGTGGCCGCTAGTAGGAGTACGCATGTATCCGTCCAGCATGTGGCCGCTAGTAGGAGTACGCGTGTATCCGTCCAGCATGTGGCCGCTAGTAGGAGTACGCGTGTATCCGTCCAGCATGTGGCCGCTAGTAGGAGTACGCGTGTATCCGTCCAGCATGTGGCCGCTAGTAGGAGTACGCATGTATCCGCCCAGCATGTGGCCGCTAGTAGGAGTACGCATGTATCCGTCCAGCATGTGGCCGCTAGTAGGAGTACGCATGTATCCGTCCAGCATGTGGCCGCAAGTAGGAGTACGCGTGTATCCGTCCAGCATGTGGCCGCTAGTAGGAGTACGCGTGTATCCGCCCAGCATGTGGCCGCTAGTAGGAGTACGCATGTATCCGTCCAGCATGTGGCCGCTAGTAGGAGTACGCATGTATCCGCCCAGCATGTGGCCGCTAGTAGGAGTACGCAGGTATCCGTCCAGCATGTGGCCGCTAGTAGGAGTACGCGTGTATCCGTCCAGCATGTGGCCGCCAGTAGGAGTACGCGTGTATCCGTCCAGCATGTGGCCGCTAGTAGGAGTACGCGTGTATCCGTCCAGCATGTGGCCGCTAGTAGGAGTACGCATGTATCCGCCCAGCATGTGGCCGCTAGTAGGAGTACGCATGTATCCGTCCAGCATGTGGCCGCTAGTAGGAGTACGCATGTATCCGCCCAGCATGTGGCCGCTAGTAGGAGTACGCATGTATCCGCCCAGCATGTGGCCGCTAGTAGGAGTACGCATGTATCCGTCCAGCATGTGGCCGCTAGTAGGAGTACGCGTGTATCCGTCCAGCATGTGGCCGCTAGTAGGAGTACGCGTGTATCCGTCCAGCATGTGGCCGCTAGTAGGAGTACGCATGTATCCGTCCAGCATGTGGCCGCTAGTAGGAGTACGCATGTATCCGTCCAGCATGTGGCCGCTAGTAGGAGTACGCATGTATCCGCCCAGCATGTGGCCGCTAGTAGGAGTACGCATGTATCCGTCCAGCATGTGGCCGCTAGTAGGAGTACGCGTGTATCCGTCCAGCATGTGGCCGCTAGTAGGAGTACGCATGTATCCGCCCAGCATGTGGCCGCTAGTAGGAGTACGCATGTATCCGCCCAGCATGTGGCCGCTAGTAGGAGTACGCGTGTATCCGTCCAGCATGTGGCCGCTAGTAGGAGTACGCATGTATCCGTCCAGCATGTGGCCGCTAGTAGGAGTACGCGTGTATCCGTCCAGCATGTGGCCGCTAGTAGGAGTACGCGTGTATCCGTCCAGCATGTGGCCGCTAGTAGGAGTACGCGTGTATCCGTCCAGCATGTGGCCGCTAGTAGGAGTACGCGTGTATCCGTCCAGCATGTGGCCGCTAGTAGGAGTACGCGTGTATCCGTCCAGCATGTGGCCGCTAGTAGGAGTACGCATGTATCCGTCCAGCATGTGGCCGCTAGTAGGAGTACGCGTGTATCCGTCCAGCATGTGGCCGCTGGGAGGAGTGCGCGTATTTCCGCCAAGCAACTTGTCGCATAGTTCCCGTATCAACAGCGGAATGGTTGTTTTCTCTGGCATTTTAATATACCAATGATTCATGCTACAAATCATTTATAATTTGCTTGCAACGATGATGAATATGCAATTCATGGCTGACTCCCAACTATATGCTGGCATGCTGGCATGAGGGCTTACAGACTATATTAGGGGCCGTGCATGCATTTTCTGATGCAATGCATTTATGGTACTTATACGGGAGGCTAAGGGCTCAAAACCAGCCCATTTTCAGGGCGGGTTGCTGTCTAAGGTGAGGTGAACAATGTGATATCGAGATGAGCTGGCGTCGCTACGCCTCCGCTTGTGCCACAAATGGCAGGCTGTGCGCACAAAATGCGGCGTGTCGGCGCGGCGGTGTGTTGCGTCAGCACTCGGTGATGCGGGAAAAGCTGAACCTAGTGTGGGATCAGCCCGCTGACTGCCGCCACTGGATTGGCAACACCACTGGAGGTCCCTCGAACGGCACCGGCTGGTGCATATCGATCACAACTGTGCATTTAGTTAGTGATTCCCGCCAGCTGAAAGCTCTGTCTCCGGGCACTGTGGTTCCATTTTGCATATCACGCCAATTTAGCCAGCGGTGGCTGGGGGAGTAGCCTGGCCTTGGCTCGTGTCGCTGAGGCTCGGAGGCTGTTTTTGATGAGAAAATCAAGTACATTGCAAACCAAGCGTCCGGTGAATATCGCAGCTTCCATCCAACAGCCCACCTGGTGGGACCGCCTCCAGTGGCAGCTTCCATCCAACAGGCCACCTGGTGGGACCGCCTCCAGTGGCAGCTTCCATCCAACAGGCCACCTGGTGGGACCGCCTCCAGTGGCAGCTTCCATCCAACAGGCCACCTGTTGGGATCGCCTCTGGTGGCGCACTGACGGTGGCTGGACCAATCGCTGCCTCCTCCAGTGCCTGTCACCACCGCTGCCAGTGGAGAGCGGAGGTGCGACACACCTGAACTCACAGACAGGGAGCGGCGTCAAGGTACTGTACTGTGCCCACCCACAGACAGGGAGCGGCGTCAGGGTACTGTACTGTGCCCACCCACAGACAGGGAGCGGCGTCAGGGTACTGTACTGTGCCCACCCACAGACAGGGAGCGGCGTCAGGGTACTGTACTGTGCCCACCCACAGACAGGCGAGCGGCGTCAGGGTACTGTACTGTGCCCACCCACAGACAGGGAGCGGCGTCAGGGTACTGTACTGTGCCCACCCACAGACAGGGAGTGGCGTCAGGGTACTGTACTGTGCCCACCCACATACAGGGAGCGGCGTCAAGGTACTGTACTGTGCCCACCCACAGACAGGGAGCGGCGTCAGGGTACTGTACTGTGCCCACCCACAGACAGGGAGCGGCGTCAAGGTACTGTACTGTGCCCACCCACAGACTGGGAGCGGCGTCAGGGTACTGTACTGTGCCCACCCACAGACAGGGAGCGGCGTCAGGGTACTGTACTGTGCCCACCCACAGACAGGGAGCGGCGTCAAGGTACTGTACTGTGCCCACCCACAGACAGGGAGCGGCGTCAAGGTACTGTACTGTGCCCACCCACAGACTGGGAGCGGCGTCAGGGTACTGTACTGTGCCCACCCACAGACTGGGAGCGGCGTCAGGGTACTGTACTGTGCCCACCCACAGACTGGGAGCGGCGTCAGGGTACTGTACTGTGCCCACCCACAGACTGGGAGCGGCGTCAAGGTACTGTACTGTGCCCACCCACAGACAGGGAGCGGCGTCAGGGTACTGTACTGTGCCCACCCACAGACAGGGAGCGGCGTCAGGGTACTGTACTGTGCCCACCCACAGACAGGGAGCGGCGTCAGGGTACTGTACTGTGCCCACCCACAGACAGGGAGCGGCGTCAGGGTACTGTGCTGTGCCCACCCACAGACAGGGAGCGGCGTCAGGGTACTGTACTGTGCCCACCCACAGACAGGGAGTGGCGTCAGGGTACTGTACTGTGCCCACCCACAGACAGGAGCGGCGTCAGGGTACTGTACTGTGCCCACCCACAGACAGGGAGCGGCGTCAGGGTACTGTACTGTGCCCACCCACAGACAGGGAGCGGCGTCAGGGTACTGTACTGTGCCCACCCACAGACAGGGAGCGGCGTCAGGGTACTGTACTGTGCCCACCCACAGACAGGGAGCGGCGTCAAGGTACTGTACTGTGCCCACCCACAGACAGGGAGCGGCGTCAAGGTACTGTACTGTGCCCACCCACAGACTGGGAGCGGCGTCAGGTACTGTACTGTGCCCACCCACAGACTGGGAGCGGCGTCAAGGTACTGTACTGTGCCCACCCACAGACTGGGAGCGGCGTCAGGGTACTGTACTGTGCCCACCCACAGACAGGGAGCGGCGTCAGGGTACTGTACTGTGCCCACCCACAGACAGGGAGCGGCGTCAGGGTACTGTACTGTGCCCACCCACAGACAGGCGAGCCGCTGGCAGTTGAGCTATTTCACCGTACATTACACCGTACTCGGTTGACTTGGTTCCGCGATTTCCCACGTAGCCTGGTCAAAGAGAGTGTAATTACTCTGGAGCCGGCACCGGTTCGCACCGGTACGTCCCGTTCGCAGGCAATACGCGTCTGCATCTGGCCAACCATACCCTACGGAACCACATTGTTCTCAGGATCCTGGGATCTTATTAGTCACATTCTACCCAGCATTCACCGAATTTCGCCGAACTACTCAGCACTCTACTTAAGCGCATGTAATCTCAGAGGCCACTCTGCAGTATCACAAGATATCAGTCCTCAGGAGTCACGCTCTCCAGCATCACTGGATCTCAGGAGCTACACACTCCCCGGTATGTCAGAGGACTCAGCAATTGCACACCGCTCCGTTTGCACCAGGAGGATGCGAGTCGTTTGCAGGGGCGGCGGACCGACGTTCGGCCTCCGGTGACCTCATGGATCACGTGACTGGGCGGGGGTCAGCCAGAGCGCGATGCAGCGCTCGGCGTTGCAAGGTCGTCGCACGTGGCCAGCGCTGGAATGCGGTGCTGCTGTGTCGGCGGCGGCGGTCGGTCAGGTGCAGCTCAGGATGCAGAGTGGGCAGAGGCGTGCTCCGGCGCCGGGCAACGGCGGCCGTCACGGTCTCTGACCGGCGGCGCTGGGGTCGACGGACAACGTTGCAGACGCTGTGTCGGGATCTGGCCAATCCGACGGTTCAGCGGTGGCATCAACCGACCGAAACGCAGTGGGAGATCTCGTGTGACGAGCATCCATCGTGACGGGCTGCCAGCTGTAATCCGGGCGTCGGCAGCGCATGGGTCAATGGCTCGGCACACCTGAGACGCGCTTAAGCAACCTGTGTGCTATGAACTGTACATACGGAAGGTAAAACCTCATATCAGTGACTGACAACAAGCAATGAGAGGATTTCGTCGGGGGCTCGGGCCGACCATCGGGCACCGGAACAGAGACGATGTTGAGCTCTGGCCGACTACTGGGTCCTGGAACAGACGTGATGTGAAGTTCGGGCCGACCGCTGAGCCATGGAGCATAGGCGACGTCGGACTCGGGCCGACCACTGGGCCCTGGAACAGAGACGATGTTGAGCTCGGGCCGACCGCTGGACCCCGAAACAAACGCATGAAAACTTCACGGCATGCGACAAAATAACGGCATTACTTCTTACACAGCTCGCCAAGTAGCACACCCAAAATTTGCAATCCCCTCTCATACATGGCTAACCCTCAGAACAGCGTGCAATCTCACGTACGTGCAAAAGCCTGTCATAAAACATACCACGACGTAATTTGCGTATTTAGTGATGGTTGGTGGTCACAAATGCACATGGATTCAAGTACCTTAAGAGTAGCATTGTCTTTCATCGTGTCCAAAATGTCTACCCTAAAATTAACATTCGTCAAGCAGTGCTCCATGTGCTGGTGGGTTGTGGCCATATGATCCACTAGGTGTGCAACACATCAACGGAGGCGCGCATCCCTTAGATGTCCGTTAAGTCTTTCTCTTATGCCCCTTTTTGTTTCTCCTCGTAAAAATGTGAGTTGTGTCCGTGTATGTAAGTTCGTGATCATGGCCAAAAGCCGAAATGTCGAATATATATTTCGGACAGTGTTTCTATCGAATCTTTTGTTAAACGAAGGTCGACCAATTTATTTCCACAATCAAACGGTAATAATAATGGTATGCTAACACATTTGACTACATCAACACGTAAGCACCATACCGTGTACCTACGTTTTCACCAATGCCGTTATCTTCGGTATCTGATCACCTAATCATCTGATCACCTGGCTCATCATCATCCGATCACCTGGCTCATCATCATCTGTTCACCTGGCTCATCATCATCCATGGCTAACGCATTTGGCGATCATTGTAATTCCGAGCAGTGCTCACACGCAACTCATACGAGGACAAGCTAAGAACATATTCCATTCCGACTTGGTTGCCATTTGCACACATAAGCCAGCTCTGGACCGGACTGAGCCACGCTCCGGGTGCGACCGACCGCTCTGAGCCGAGTGACGTGGGCGATGCCGGCTCCCACTCCACCGGCTGCCGACGCGGGGGCCGTGCGTCGCCGAAGACATCGAACAACGGTACACCCGGTATTCGACCGGGCCATAAATATGCCGCCACGCCAGAATACCTGGGCGACCGGGCCACGTGCGCTGGCTAG
The DNA here is from genome assembly GCA_034440615.1 of Ashinkailepas kermadecensis. Lineage (NCBI taxonomy): Eukaryota > Metazoa > Arthropoda > Thecostraca > Neolepadidae > Ashinkailepas > Ashinkailepas kermadecensis. The sequence goes on along the minus strand of JAOTOM010004849.1, from coordinate 269,460 downwards.
CAGCTGGCTCCTGCACTCCGGCGCTCTGTCCCCGGCTATTTCGAGGTGTTCAGTGCAGCCAACACCCACGCCAGCGTTCGTCCACGCGCGCCCACGCGCAATGTAAAGGGTACCTTCACCGTAAGCACTGAAAACAATGTTTGACTAACTTTAAGGGAGTATACAATATACAACTAGTATAACGGTATAATTTTCGGATCATAAGAAAATAGTTGCTTAACTTTAGGGGGATATTAGTTATTCAACAGCGGATATGCTGGAAAGAAGAGTAAGAAATATTAACCATACAAGATAACCATGATGTGCATAGTAACTATGACATTTTTTTTTTTTTGGGGGGGGTAGTGTTATGTCTCTTATTGGTTGGAGCTCAAAATGATTGTAACTCAGACGGATGGGACGGTCCAAACGCTGCGGCTTCCGAGGTTAGACTGTTTATTCGTGGGCGGCCGAACCCACATTATCTTGGACTGCCATATTCGACGGGAATATGGCAGCGAGTCAGAAAGTTTCCATAACCACACAACATCTCCCCCCAAGACGCACAATCACTGGACTCATCTGCATCTGACGTCGTCAAACATCGCCGAAAGCGCAATGTCGCACAGGTACGATAGCACTGATACCGACACTAACGGGCACCACCAGAACTGGCTACACATTGTGGTACGTAGTCCCGCCCCAGGTCACTACCATGCGACTCGGCCTTCTGCGACGGCGAGTCCCGCGTCTCGGCACTCGGTCATCACTGGTCACCTCACTGTCGATCTTGTCCAAGCCGCCATCCGCTGCCTGGTGTCGACAGGCGGCGTCCTGGCCGCCGTTCGTCTCGTCGGCATGAATTGTCGGAGGCTCCTGCAGGGCGCTCTGCTGGCCTTCGTGAAGAGCGTCGTGCTGCTGCAGACCGACCTGGACAGCCTCGGCGGGCTGCTGCCCGCCGCTACCGCCGTCGTGACGCTGCGGCCCGATCGGGACGGTCACCAGAGGGCGGAGGGGTCGGAGGTACCGGCGGTTCCACCAGTATGTCCGACCGCTGGGGATACGGATGATATAGTCGCGCCGTCTCCCGACCGCTACGACTGTGCCGGACCGGTCCCACAGATCAGACCTCTTGTCCTGGAGCAGGACGCTCTGGCCCGGACGCAGAGGACGCTGCGGGCGCGCCGAGGAGTCATACCGCTCCGCTGTATGGCGCCCCATGTCCTCGGCTTTCTTGTCGCAGAGGTCGGCTGCCTTCTGCCAGACTCTGGCGAATGCACGGTGGTGCGCCGGCACCGCTTACCGTAGCGGATGGACATATACCACCTGTGCTGGCGAGCGGCCGTCCGCTCGTGGCGTGTTGCGCAACTCGAGCAGGCCGTGCGCAAATGTGTCTGTGTTGAGGTCGCCGCCCACCATTGTCTTCATGACGAGCCTCTTCGCCGCCTTAACCGCGGCTTCCGCGTGTCCATTGGACTGGGAAAAGTGCGGCATGGAGATCTGATGCTCCACACCCCACCTTTGGAGAAAATCCCGAGTGCGCCGAGCTGCGAACCGAGGACCACCGTCCGTGCGCAGAACGCAAGGCACGCCCGTGCTAGTGAACAGACTTCGCAGCTGTGACGCGAGGTCTCGGGCGGTCGCTTCCCCAGTGACGTGGGACACGAACGGCCAGCCAGATAGTCTGTCGACGTACACGAGGTAAGTACGTCCAGCCCAGGAAAAATAGTCGGCTGATACGGCCTCAAATACTCGGGTGGGCCACTTGTCAGATATCAGCGGCTCCTTTTGCTGGTTCGGGAGAAGCGTCTGACATGCACCGCAGGCACCGATGACGTTAGCGATGTCCTGATCCATTCCCGACCAGTAGACTACTTGTCGAGCGCGCCTCTTCGTCCGACCCACTCCTTGATGACTGGCGTGGAGTCTCTGCAGTGTCTCTTGCTGGAGACCTCTGGGTACGACCAGCCGTTGTCCGCAGACAATCAGGCCACCGTCCACAGTCAGACGATCTTGTACACCCCAGTAGGGGGTCGTAGCAGGTGGTCCAGCTGGGATTTGTGTTCTGGAAATCCAGCTAGGACCACTTCCTTCAGGGTGATGCACTCTGGATCGCTGTCAGCAGCCGACTGGACCTTCTTCAGCATTGAATTTTCGAATGGAGACACGCAAGATCCGTCTTCCTGTATTGCGGTGACCAGTCGGGTGACCATGCTGGCGATCTGGTGGGACACATCCTTCTCGGCTTCTTCATCTTCTGCCGATGGGATGTCCACTGGAGCCCTGGACGATGCGTCTGGGATGGCGTGTAGCTTGCCCTTCTGCCATGTGGCCCAAACGTTGAACCGCATCAGCTGTTGACGAGGACGCTGGAGCCGCGGGTTCTCGATGTCAATCAGGCTCTTCGCGTTCAGGATCGGCATGAGAGGCCGATGGTCTGTCACCACCTCGAAACGCTGTACACCGCTGAGGTACAGCGAACATCTCCTGCATGCCCAAGCTAGGGCTAGCATCTCGATCTCGATGACCGCGTACCTCGTCTCGACGTCAGACAGGAAGCGGGAACCGCACTGGATGAGGCGCCACCGTCCGACCTCATCCTGCTGTCGTAGGCAGAATCCAAGGCCGCGGAGACGCGCAGCGTCGGTTTCCGGGACGGTCCGACGCTGGGGGTCGAAGAAATCGAGAATGGGTGTCGATACCAACGCGCTCTTCACGTCTTCGAAGGCTCCGGTGTGATCCGGCGTCCACAGCCACGCGTTCTTGGGCCGGAGAAGCTGTCGGAGCGACTCTGCAGCAGCTGCGACGTCAGACGAGTACTCGCCCAGCTGATTGGCGAGACCGAGGAATGACCTCAGGTCGGTAAGGCTTGTGGACTGCGGGAACTCTGCGATGGCCCGGAGCTTCTTCTTGTCCGCGGTGTAGCCGGATGCGCCGATCTGGAATCCGCAAAAGTTCACTTCTGACTTAGCGAAGGCGCACTTCTCTGGGTTCAGTGTGATACTGTGCTTGTCACACCTCTGCAGCAGCTCCCAGACATGGCGGATGTGCTGGCTGTAGTCCTTGTCGAACGCCAGCAGGTCGTCCACTACCTTGCATGTGTTCGGCACATCGCCAAGTGCTGCGTCCCCCCGTCAGTTGTATTCGTCGCCGGAAGAGATCAGGCCCATGCTGGCGCACTTGAATCTGAAGCGGCCCCAGGGCGTGATGAAAGTCGTGAGATCACGATCCTCTTCACGGATGGCGATCTGATGATACCCAGACTTGCTGTCGAGCTGTGAAGTAGACGGCGCCCCGGCCGATCGACGCCACTGCGTCGTGCGGGGACCGCACCGGGTACGCAGGTCTCTTCACGAAACGGTTGAGCCGGATTAAGTCCACCGACAGGCGACATCCAGATACCGTACCATCTTCAGATCGCCTGGCCACCGGCACGATGGGATGGCACCATGCCGTCAGGTGTTCCACCGGCTCGATGATGTCCTTTGACATCAGCTCCTCTAGCTGAGAACGAACGTACTCCCGCCAGCAGAACGGGACGCTGCGAGCCGTTGAGAGAGCCGTTGGTGTTGCATCCTCCGTCAGCTCGATCTTCATTTGTCTGCCTGCCATCTCCAGTAACCGTGACGTGTCGAACACTCGTGGAAAGGCATTCTTCATGGCAGCAAAATGTTGCATCCGAACTTCCACAGATGGCACGCCCTGACGTGCGGCGTCCCACACGGGGGGCTGCCGAGACAGAGCCTGCCTGGATGTGTGCTCACCCGTCGTTGCCGTACCCTGCGGCTCGGCGGCGGGTCCAAATGCTCCTCGGCCGGGTACCAGATATCTGCGACCCCGGTTACTGATCCACAGCTGACGCTGCCGATCTGCTGTGAAAATTCAGCAGGCGGGATCCGGAACTTCACAGAATCATGACACGATAGCAGGGCACTGTGCAGTATCGGAACAATCGCCACCGCTATGGTGTGGACAACGTCACCGAGCTGAAGGGTGACGTCACACGTCCCCAGGCATGGGATCTCGCGCCCGTCTGCCGCATACAGCTTGTCTGAGGAACGGAGCAAGTCCCGCTGATGAATGCCGGGGAGGGGGGAGAGTGATTTTTTTAGGCGTGCCGGACCATGAAGGTCATTTGCGCCGCCTTTTGATGAATGCCCGTTTCCGTTTTGTTGGGTTGGGCACTTCGGCCTGCTCAGGCCATTTCGTGCCGTGAGTAGAATGGATGAAAATATTATGTTCTAGTCAATTTACAAGTCCTGAAGTAAGTTGGTTTTTCGGAGAAAAATGAAAAGGAGATTGATGAGAAAAGGATGTGTATCTCCTAATAGTGTGGGCAAAGAAAAGGGGGTGTTGTGTGTACGGCAGTAGTTGGTAAGTGTTTTCCGATGTTCATGGTATTTTTGACAGTGTAGGAGAATATGTGAAACGGTAAGATGAGTGTTGCATGATGGGCATGAAGGTCGTGGTGAAGCAGTGTAAATATATCGATGGGTGAGAAAAGTGTGACCTATGCGGAGCCGTGATATAACTTTTTCTTCTTGTCTGTTTTTCTGATATGATGTGGTCCAGTTTTCGATGACAGGTTTGATGAGACGTAATTGTGTGTAGTTTGTGGTTTCAGTCCATTGGTGGTTCCAAAAATGTCGAATGTTATGTCTTATTGTTGATTTCATGGCGTCAAAATGTGGTGGGATTTCTGTGATGTGTGGTAATTGTAATGATTGTTTGGCGAAATGATCTGCTTCCTCGTTTCCTGGGATGCCACAGTGACTGGGCACCCACAGGAAACGGACCTTCATGCCCATCAGATGAAGTGTTTCAAGTGTGTCGTAAATGGAAATATGGCAATGGTGCGAAAAGGAAAGTGAAGAAAGAGATTGAAGAACGGATTTTGAGTCAGAACAAATGACGACATGGCGCATGGGGTGACAAATTGAACGGTTGCGGACATAGCGAAGGGCAATGAGAATGGCGTACAATTCGGCGATGAAAATGGATGTCCCGTTTGGCAAGCGATGTTGTTTTGTGTGTGTACCTGCAACAATGGCGTTTCCTGTGCAATTTTCGTCTTTAGATCCGTCGGTGAAAACAAAAGGAACATGGAGATAGCGAGAGCGAAACTGGTGGAATTTTGTTTCACGTATTCTGGACAAAGCTGTGATTTTGGAGTGGTGGTGAGATAAAAAATATTTCGTTCGGCCATCTGCCACGGTGGTGTAGTTGGTGAAGAAAGAGCTGCAATATGTGGAATGTTGTAGTGGAGTTGTGTAGAAAATGTTTTAATGCGTGAAGCTATGGTAAGCCCGGTTCGCTTTTCGGCGGGACCTAAGTATTCGTGGTGTAGATTTGGGAGAATTTGTAAAGATGCATGTGTGGGGTGGTGTTCTCTAAATTGATTTTTTGCGGCATATCTGAGTGTTTGTTCAATTCGTCGGAGACCTAATGGTGGAATTCCTGATTCGATTTGTAAAGAAGTAATGGGAGACGTGGTCATTGCACAGAGTGCTATGCGAATGAATTTATTTTGTAAGGTGTCCAAAAGCTTCAAAGAGGTGGTACTGCCACTTGCGTAAACTATGGAGCCATATTCTATGATGGGAAGAACCAAGGATTTGTATAATTGTAATAGCGTGTGACGATCGGATCCGAATGATGAAGATGTAATACAGCGACATAAATTGAGTCTGTGAAAACATTTGGTCTGGATGTGTTTGACGTGCTGGTGCATGGAAAGCTTGCGATCGAAAATAACACCAAGAAATTTGAACGAATTTACAAAATGTATGTCAATGTTTCCGAGGTGAAGTGGTGTATCTGGATTTGGGCACGGAGTTGATTTGCTGAATATCATGTGGCAGATTTTGGAGCTGAAAATGTGAAACCGTATTTGATGGACCATTGGTGCATCCGGTCAAGTGCGTTTTGTAATATAATTAAACAATGTTCATAATTTTTGCCGGAACACCAAATCGCACTATCGTCCGCAAACAGCGAGTATGATAGATTGGCAGGCATGTTATCGAAAATATCATTAATGATGATGTTGAATAATACTGGTGAAATACAACTCCCCTGTGGTAATCCGTTCTGAAGAAAACGTGGATCGGAAATCGCTGACCTGCACCGGAGATGAAAATGACGGGAACCGGACAAAAATCCTATCAAATAATGAGCTAAATTTCCTTTGACGCCGAAGTGGAGAAGTTTGGAAATTAATGCCGGTTTGTATGCCATATCATACGCTTTACTAATGTCTAAAAATACTGCAATGTTGTGTTCATGTTTTTTTATAACCAAGGCGTATGTCAGTTTCTAATCGAATGAGATGATCATTGTACTGTGGCCATGACGAAAACCGCATTGAATTGGAGATAACAGATGATTTGTTTCTAAGTACCAGGTCAGTGTTTTTACAATCATACGTTCTAAAAGTTTTCCTAGACAACTGGTGAGAGCGATTGGTCGGCAATTGTTGGGGTTGCTGTGGTTTTTGCCTGGTTTTGGAATAGGGATGATGAGGGCTTCCTTCCAGGTTTCGGGGAAAGTATGGCCAGACCATAATGCATTAAATGTTTGTAAGGTGCAATGTTTTGTGTCGTTGGATAAATGTCTGAAAAAGGAATAATGTAAATTGTCGGGACCTACAGAAGTATTACCGGCTGAGGAAATTGCAGTATCTAGTTCTGAAACTTGAAACGGGATATTGTATGTTTCAGTGTTGTTCGAATCGAATTGTGTCAAATCGGTGTGAAATGCGTGTTGTGCATTTTGGAGAAATTTCGGTCTGTAGTTGTTGTCAGAGCTATTGTGAGCCATGGTGTCCGCTATTGTATTTACTATTGTTTGTGGGTCTGTAATTGTGGTGTTTTGAATTTTGAGTGCCGGGAGTGATTTAAATGGAGTGCGTCCTGATAATCGGCGGATTAACTGCCAGATTTTGCTTAAAGGTGTTCGAGAAGTGAGTTGTTGTAAATAAGATGACCATGAACGGCGACGAGCTTCGCGAATGAAACGGCGTGTCTTCGCACGTTCATAATTACGGCTGACTAAATTTTGTTGGTCGGGATGGCGTAAATATTTTCTAAATGCTCTCTTTCTTGCGGCTATTGCTCGGGAAACTTCTATCGACCACCAGGGGACTGGTGTTCTTTTTGTGAAGGGTTTTGTAAGTGGAATAGCGGTGGAAGCTGCTTCGAGAAGTGTTTTGGTAACTTGGTGATGTTTTCGACGGGAGAAATGTTGGGGTTGTATTGAATATGTGAAAGTTCCTGAAAAGTTGTCCAATCGGCCTTCGAAATTTTCTAGCGAGGGATAAGACTGGGTGTCGTATCTGCCGCAGTTGAAAATGTGGGTGTTAATTTAATGGGGTAATGATCGCTGTCATGAATATCAGTGTCTATGGTCCAATCATAATCATTGGCCAGAGTCGGAGAGCATATTTATAAATCAATAGCTGTAGATGTATTATGTCCAAGGTGAAAAAAGGTTGGTTCTCCGGTGTTCAGTAATACTAAATTATGTCGGTCTAAAATTTGGTCAATGATGCGGCCACGATTGTTTTTAAGTGTGCGTGTCCTATCCCACGCTGGGCTATGGGCATCAAAATCGCCAAGTAATATGAAAGGATTCTTGAATCGTGTTATGAGGTTGTCTAATTGTATCAAAATGTTTGAGTTATCTGTTGTTTGTGGTGGAATATAAATGGAACATACATCCACATTCCTGCCATGCAAACGCAAAGTACAAGCTATGGCTTGTAAAGGTGAATTCAGTGTAATTTGTGTATGTGTAAAATCATTGTTGATGTACAGTGCTGTACCGCCACTGCGATGTGGTCCACGGACCTCATCGTGACGGTACAGTGAGTAATTGGAAAGATTGAAATTATATGTATCGGTCGGTAAGAACCAGGTTTCCTGAAGTGCGATGAGAATAGGTGTGAGAATACTAAAGAAAGCTTTCATTTCGGCCCATTTGGATATTAAACTACGGCAATTCCATTGTAAAAATACAGACATTGGGAGAAATATTATTGCTTGTGTGCACCTTTCGGTGCGTGCCTCATCCATGCGTGGAGGTCAGGCGGGCGTGTGGTTTGAGGTCGGACGGCTGCACCCGAGCCGTCCGGCTGGTCGGTGACCTTGGCGGCCGACGTGAGTCGGCCGGCCATTGCCGCGGGGGATGCCCGTCGGCTGGGAGTTGGTCTGGTCACGTGGTCGCCGGCTTGCACCGGGCGCCCCGGGTTCGGTCGGTGCGCCACCGAAGTGGCTCGCGTTTCCCCGGCAGCCGAATGGCTGCGGGGTCTGGAATTCCTTGCGGAATTTGTTGGCGTTTGTTTGGTCGGAATGGTCTGTGTGTTGGGAGCCGGGGTGGTTTGTGTCGGAGTGGTCTGAGTGTTGGGAGCCAGGGTGGTTTGTGTCGGTGTGGTCAGTGGAGTAAGTTTTTTTAGAGGAGCTAAACCGGAAATCATGTCTGTTTGATTCGAGGCAGAAGTAGTGTTGACGCGGTGTGTGGGGGTGCGACGGTGGCCGCCTGGGCGTACGTTTTGGTCGAGGGGGAGGTGGCTTCCACATATCTCCGTGCCTGGGGGTATGACACCCCGGTCGTGGCCTTGACAGCACACACTTCCTTTTCCTTGCACCAAACTGGACATCGATTGGATGTGGTGAGGTGATCAGGCGTGTTACAGCTGATGCAGTGGGCTGGCTTGGAGCAGGTTGTATCAGGATGGGGTTGTTCTCCGCACTTAGGACATCTGGCGGTTTGGCGACACGTCTTACTCCCATGCCTGAAGCGCTGACAATTGAAACAGCGGAGGGGATTGTGAATAAATACGCGGACTTGGAATCGGATGTAGCCGGCGAGGAGGGTCTTGGGAAGAGTTGTAGAGTTGAAGGTAAGGACAAGGAGGCTTGTATCCCGTTTCTGGCCGTCTTTAAAGGAGGTGATTCGGTGGACGTGGGTCACCCCCTCCGGCCTGAGCTCCGTCTGGATATCCTCTTCGGACATGAAGCGGAGCTCCGGCGCGAAGACGGTGCCCTTGGTGGTGTTGCGGTTGGAATGGAGAGTGATGGTGACGGATTTTCCACAAAATGTGGTGGTGTGGAGGAGGGCTTTGGTTTGGGCTCGGGATTGGGTTTTAATGACCAAGGTTCCGTTGGCAGGGGCTTCAATGTCGGGATTGGCTAGGGAGCAGATGGCAAGGAGTTGTTTAGTCGGCCAGAAAACGTTGATACGGCGGAAGGAAACGGATTCCTCGACAGGCTTGACTACAATGTAAGAGCCAGCACTGTCGAGGTAGGGTTCAATGGGCTGGATGGGTTCAGGTTGGGAGGGCGTGGTCTGGTTCGTGCGTGGGTCAGCGGCGTGAAGAGTGATGGTCTGGTCTGGATTGCGAGGCGAGGTCGTGGTCTTGGGACGAGCAGGGTTCGGCGAGGCCCAAAGGGCTTCCATGGCGTCATCAAGGGGAATTGTCCGGCGCGGGTCATCAATGGTCGAATTCAGTGAGGGAACATTAGAGGCCAAGTCCGTGTTCGTGCGATGGTCGTCGGGTGTGGTCAGAGGAGGAAATTCCGAATCAGAGTCCTGTGGCGAGCTGGGGTCAGTGCCTTTCTTCCTCTTTTTCCCCATCACGGGGAAAAAACCCTACGAAACGAAATCTAAATAAACACGCAAAACAAAGGGAGCGAAAATACGATGACGACGAAAACGGGTGGGGTGACGGGTGTCACCCCACTAGAAAATAAATGAGAAAAGAGCGATGGGTGTCGCCCCACGAAAATGAAAAATAGAAAAACTGCAATAACAAGCAGTAAGAAAGCAGCGGAGTGATCAGCGGGCTCTGGACCAACCTATAGACCAGTTGAAGGTGTAGAGTGGTCTAGAAGTTGGTGGTGAAGAGTAGCAAGAAGTCGGAAGTGAAGATGTTGAGTTGATGGCAGGCTGGTCTTGCGAGATACGTCCACGATAGCTGGTAGCACGATCCACGATAGCTTATCCACGATCCACGGCGGATGAATGCCTAGTTTGCCCGCTACTCGAAGAGGCATCACGGATACTTCAGGTCCTGTAACCGGAGTCCAGACGGTGTCTGAAGTCGATCCACCAGGTCGATGCAACATCAGGTGCACTTGGGGGGAGCGCCGGGCTCTTACCCCTCTTAGCACCACATCGGAGATCAGATTTCTTGCCGCCGTCGGAGGCGGGCGCGACTTGCGCCGCCCGCGATCCCCGCTGCTGACTTGCGACACCTGTCGGCGACTTCCGGAACTGTCAGTCGACCGACCTTGGCCCTGGCGGCCGCATCCGGGGCTAGCAATGCGCCGCGAGCGGCCGCTGTCACTGCATTGACGGCAGACAGAGGAGAAATGATTTTCTCCGTTACACTGGAAACACCTGCGGCCCAGCGCCCTGCACAGCCGGTCTTCGGTGTGAGGAGCTGAACCACAGCGTCCACACTTGCCTGCCACGGTCACTGAGCTGCCGCGGCCGGCTGCGATCCCGCTTGTACTGGGAGACCATGGCCAGGGACGATTGCACTGATCCACGAAGAGCAGAGCTATTGTTGGCAGAGTTCTCAGACGCACGACATATATCGGCTGCTGTCTGGAGAGTCAGGTCCGAAACTTCCAGCATCCGCCGACTCGCCTCTTCATCCCGCGTTCCCACGACGAGATGATCTCGAAACCGATCGTCGATGCATTGGGCACAGAAATCGCAAAATGACGCGATTTCCCCCAAAGTTCAGAGGTAGTCGTCTATCGACTCACCAGGCTCTTGGACGCGGGTGTTGAAGTCCCAACGGTCGATTATTATTTTCCTCTGACGGCGCAAATGCATTTGCATCGCTGTAATGACCGCCTCCATTCCGGCGTCCTCAGGAACCTGCAGACCGAACCGGACCACCCGAGTCCAGTCGTCGTCCATGACGGCCAACAGAGCAGCTCTCTGCTCCGCATGTTGGAGACCGTTGATGCCAGTCAGCAGGCAGTAGCCGGAGAACTTGCTTCGCCATGCCTCGAAGTCCTTCAGTGACGCTGAGGAAGACAGCTGAGGAACCTGTGTGGCGGCCGCCGGCAGCCGGTGCCGGGCCCTGGGCTCAGCGGCGTTGTTCGTTCGCGGGCCGGCATGCGCGGCCACGCCCGGCGCCTCGGGCGCCGTGAGCGAGCCGCCAAACAGTCCGCGTTCCATGAGCATGGTCAACTGTTGCTGCTGCTGGGCCACCAGCTGCGTGAGCAGCTCCACGGACGAAGGCTTTGCCTCGGTGGCCGGCTCTCCGGTTGCCGTGCCTGGCGACGCCCCTGCGCTATCTATGCCCCGCGACGCCGGGATTCCAGGGCACAGTCACTGGAGTTCACCACACTCCGCACGCACACGAACTGTCCGCCCCGAGGGCACTGGCCGTCCGTCCGCGGCCCCGGTCCGTTACAATGGACGGTGTACTCCACGGCCCTGATCCGCCACAGTGGACGGTGTGCTCCGCGGCCCCGGTCCGTTACAATGGACGGTCTACTCCACGGCCCTGATCCGCCACAGTGGTCGGCTTGCTCGGCGACCCTGATCCACCACAGTAGATGATGTACTCCGCGGTCCTGATTCGCCACAGTGGATGCTATGCTTCGCGGCCCTAGTCCGTCATAGCAGTTGTGCCCCACGGCCCCTGTCCACCACAGTGCACGGTGTACTTCGCGACCCTGGTTTTCCACAGTTGATGATGTACTCCGCGGCCCTGGTCCGCCACAGTGGACGGTGTGCTCCGCGGCTCCGGTCCGTTACGGTGAACCATGTGCTCCGCGGCACCGGTCCCCCAGAGTGGATGATGTGCTTCGCGGCTCTGGTCCGCCATAGTAGAAGGTGTGCTCCACAGCCCGGGTCCGCCACAGTGGACGGTGTGCTCTGCGACCCTGGCCCGCCACAGTGGACGTCAGGGTCGAAAAACTGTCTTTTCCTGGATTTTTCCATCCATTATCCTGTTCACAAAATTATCCTCCATGTTGTTTCCTCCATGTGTTTTCAATTTGGACGTCTGATGGTGTTGTTCGACAATTAATTGCCCCGTGGTAAAGTGCTCAAGATTCACCTGAAGCTTCAAAGTGAGATTCTGATGCCAAGGTTTGAGGGAAAATATCCTCTCCGTATTCCATCACTGATAAATTGTGCTCTCCTCATCCAGGATTGCAAAGTATAAATCCAACCCTGGTAGACGGTGCGTTCTCCACGGCCCTGGTCAGTCACAGTGAACGGTGTGGGATTAGTCACGGCTTTGCATCATCTTTCCGAGCAGTTTTGTGTGCATTAGTTGTCACCTTATCCGCATTCTACCGTTCACCTTACCATTAATAGGTACCAATGTCACCCATGCATTAATATTTCCCAATTCGTCACAGCCATTGAATCTTATTGAGACACAGCTGCTCTTGTTGTGCATTTCGATCGATGGATAATGATGCCATCAGAAAAGCAAATTCTGTCAGCAGCGAGGCTGACTTACTTCCACTAGGGTAATGATTACAGGTACTGACAGCAGCGCGGCCAGAAATGCTTTTGGGTGCGGCACCCTTCTGGCCTTATTCGTGTCCCTCGCAACTATATGAAGACTCCTTACGTCTGCCATGTGTTTCTAGTGTCCGACATTTTGCACCTCTTTATATTTGCTCTTTATATTTATATGCTTTACATTTGCTTTATATAATAAGGTCCGGAAACACGAAGTCGGGTCATCTCGGATCATTGTTTGTTCACACAATGTCATGGTGTACTACTTCGGTGGCTCTAAAACCGAATGAAAATTTTAATTCACAAGGAACAGTAGCATTCGGCATAAGACGACATTGCGGCCGCAATGTCGCCAAGGCAGCGGACGCGCACAAAAATCCCAAAATCCACTCACAATACGGCAGTGTAGAATATGCATAATACTTGACCTGACCTAACACCATTGACTTTGTCACATATTTGAAAGCAGAATGTCTATATCATTCTTATATCATGTTCTGCACGAAAAGTTTTCCCCTTACAGCGATAAGAAGAGATAATTTGACCTGACCTCCGTTTAGTAACATTGACCTTGATTTAAATTTTGGAAAAGCAGAGTTATTTGATTTGATGAAAGAACAGTATGATCTGGATTTGGTGCTGCTATGCTGCAATTACTGCGAATGGTGGCATTTTGGAATTTTGGAATATTATCCTCCTTGGTCCATCCCAAGTCAATTTCAAGGGGAATTATAAATCAAATTGGTGAATGAGGTCAAGAAGGCAAATATGGTGGGGTCCAAGCGCCACCAAAGGTATATAAAAATCCGCACTACCTTTTGGAAGGAAAGTATTACAAGTACTAACAGGGTTGCAGTGAAAATGCTCCTGTTTCGACACACCTGGTGCGGGTCCCATTCCAATTCCACCGATTTGAAAACTGTTTTGAATTCTGACATTATTCCTACTTTCCGAAGTTTTGTACTTTTTATTTCCGACTCTAGCAAAGAAACCATTCGAGCCGACACATTCATTTCAAAACCGTCGGATGGCACTTCTGGGAATCTCCTGGGCTGACCTCTTCGGACTCCTTGGTCGTGACCGGAAAGGCATGTACCCAGTGTGACCTACTCTTGCTCTTGGCTGCGCCATTGGGTACGGGCGAGTCCACTGTATGACACTGTAGTCGCATGCTATGACTGCTATGCTAAGTTTTTATGTCGACATGTGCTGTGTACTGTTCTTTTGCTTGTGTGACTTCACCTGTTACTGGGCGATTTCGCTCGTTGGCGAGGATGCTGAATAAACATAAGCATACACATCGTCAAATTAAAAAATCAGAATTATTGAGGTCTGAAAATATAGTGGGCGAAATCCGATGAGTTTTTGGTTGGGCGGGGGTGAAGTACGTTGACACTTCGCCCCCCCCCAATGTTTTTCACAAATCGACACCCCTGACCAGATGTCAGTCAAATCGCTAGTACGCTTGCATAGAAAGCACTTCGTCTTCTGCTCGGCGGCCGATGTGATCAAAGGTTAGTGCGTGATCTTGTTCGCATAAAATATTTTTGAAGTGTCAAAGCCTATTTTGATGCTTCGCTCAGATTTTCCTATAACTCAGTGCATGTTGGCACCATGCATTCGGCTATATTCTGATCACAATGCTGGATGTCCTGGCCTTCATACAGCGTGGTGATAACCGTAGACAAGCGTACTTCGGACCGTTAGGTCGGGCGGGCGTCACACATGGTGAATATGCTCTGGTTCAGTTGGTTAAAAGTGAATTGGGATAAAATGGTATATGTATGTACCAAGTTACATCGGTGATTCATGCAGTATTATTTTGAATCAATTATGCGTTGCACATGTGTATTAAACCTCGCCGGTTTAGTCCCGGGGGGGGGGGGGGGGGAGGTCGTGGGAGCCCCTCAGGTTTTCCGCATATTTTGTTAAAATTTTCCGCAATAGCGGCCGAATGCGTAGGCGCAGAAAATCAAATTTGCAGTAGCATATTATGCATCTGTTTTGCATATTTTGTTAAAATTTCAAATCCAGGTCGTCAAAAGTCATTGACTTGGAACAGGTAAAAGGGTGTGATGTTTCAAAATATTGTAAGTGCCGCCCATCAGAGTAGTTACGATACATAAGCACAAACTCAGAGAATGCTGTCCTTTCATCAAGGCGTACGAACTTCCCTCTAGAAATGTTAACTTAGGTCCAGGTTACTTATCTGTGGTCAGGTCAATTTTCGCCTATTTTTAACGTATTCAGTGAGGAAAGTTCAATTTACGGGTCATTTGTCACGCCGAATATAGTGAAGAGAATAAAATAAACTTTCTGGGTCATTTATGTCTGAAAGGTCAACGACATAAGGTCAGGAGACTTAAGCATATTGTACACAATGCTATCTTATACATAATGTTGCTGTTCCTCGTCAAGTGATGTCTACATTCAGTTTTAGCGCCTTCTGAGTCGTGCGACATGACATTGGATGACAATAGAATTACCTGAGATGACCTGACATCGTGCAAGCTGACCTGATTTGACCTGATTTGATCCTTCTTTGGAATGATTTCCCAAGCAGTGCACACTTAGACGAAGGCTGAAGAGATCAGTTTATCAATCTGTGCATTGTTCCGACGTGGTCTGAAATCAGGTCACGAGGTCAGAAGTTGGATTGTCTATAAGATGTTTCAGTATCTCATCAGTTCTTCCTGAAACACAATTGTATGCTTCAAAAGTGATGTTCCTGGCGTATTCAAGCTTGAACTTACTTGGCCTGACCATGTGATATTTGACCTAACCTGTCCTGATAATTTTCGGATTTCAATCAGATACAAATATTTTGCTTGAATAGTCCTTTTTGAAGGACCCGATACATATATTAATATGTTCCAGGTCATTCTCCAAGGTAAAGGTCATGTCACTGGGTTGACCTATTATGACCTTTAGCGCCCTGGTATGTCCGAAAATTGAGAAATAAAATGTGATATGAGCTGTGGCCTAAATTATCTTGCAAATTACATTCCCCTGTGTCTCTAGCATGCATAGTTCGAAAGTTGGTTTTCAAGCCTGATTCTGATTTAAGCCTGATGCTGACCTATGCTGTCGTGACTCATTTTCACTAGCTCAATATCAATGCATTCATCTATGTGCATTCCAGAAAAACAATGAACACATGTAATCCCTGCCAGGGACTAAGTACGGCTCCTTATATTGACCAAATACGGCCTCTGGTGACCTCATTGTCAGACGCAATGCAAATATAAAGTATAATTCGGGCTATTCATGACTAGAGAGCTTTCAAACGATGTTCTGCATTTAATCCTAGATTGGAAGTTAGAAGTGGGCTTTCAAGACCCCCCCCCGACTCTGAGAAGGTAGATTCGCCTGCCGGCTCGGAGAGGGTTAATTATCTACTAAGAATGCATTGCTGACGGGCCGTCCACCGGCAGCGCTGCACCATCCGCCGGCAACGACGAATCATCTTCCGGCAGCTCTGGACCGTCCGCCGGCAGGGATGTGCTGTCCGCCATAAACGGTGGACCGTCCGCCGGAAACGGCGGATCATCAACAGGCAGCGCTGAACCGTTCGCCGGCAACGGCGAACCATCCTCAGGCAGCGCTGGACCATCCGCTGACAGCTCTGGACCATCCGCCGGCAGCACTGTACCGTCCGCCGGCAGCGCTGCACCGTCCGATGGGAACGATGGACCGTCCGCCGGCAGCGATGGACCGTCCGCCGGCAGCGCTGGATCATCCGCCGGCAGCGCTGTACCGTCTGCCGGCAGCGCTGTACCGTCTGCCGGCAGCGCTGTACCGTCCGCCGGCAGCGCTGTACCGTCTGCCGGCAGCGATGGACCGTCCGCCGGCAGCACTGTACCGTCTGCCGGCAGCTCTGTACCGTCTGCCGACAGCGCTGTACCGTCCGATGGGAACGATGGACCGTAGCTTCCTTCAGAAACTTTGTGGAGGCCTGGCTAGTGGTCCTAGGAGAGTTATGCGCTTAGCCCGAGGATGCAGTCGAAGTCAACTTAATTAGTTAACTGGTGATGTTGCCTCCCTCCTCCAGCTTTTCCATTGCTGTATGCTCATCTTTGAATTGGTTGCTACATTATGTGAAGATGTGCCAATGAGTAGAGGATTTCAGAGCTTATTCACACCGAAAGCTCTGGGAAAAGTTGGCTTGACTACCGCACACTTAATGACTGGTTCTCAATATTCATGCTGCACGCAGATACCCATTCGGTCCGTCTCCATGGGCTCTCGCGACCGAGAGTTTGGATGACGTGTCCAGAAATCAATGATACGGAATATAACACGACGGCTGTGTGCTCTGCTTGCCAAGAAGCGCTAAACTGGCACCCAGGAGTGTTGTTTTATATACTTGTGAGGGGACAAGTGTCCTCTCAATATTGGCTTTGCTCCCCAAATAATTTTAACTTTTCACATGGGACCTTATAGAGTGTGCACCCCGTCCAATCCATTTGGTTTCGCTCATTGCCTTTACCTATTGTGCCCCACCTCCAATAATTTTCAGAAATCAACACCCGTGCTGGTATCACTGCTCTGGAACGATGGGAGTGTGCTTGATTCGTTATGACCGTCATGTTCAATGCACCACCTGGTTGTTGTGTATATTGACTATTATTTTGTGCTCAAGTTCACGTTGCAGCAGCCAGTGGTTTGTCTCAATGGTGTTGTTAGTAACCAGTTGTGCGATGCAAACCAAAGACAACGTTTACTCTCCTTGAAGTCAAGTGTTCCAAATACCAGATGAACACGCTCACAGGAATGGGGCTCCTACTCTTGTAGAGGGAGTTTGTAGAGATGGCTCTAGAACGCTCTTTTTCAGAATATTATTGGTAGACCAGGGGGATAATGCACGATGGTTTTCAGTATGGTACCGAAAGGATTTACCTGGTTTTTCATGGTAATAGAGGAATAGTAACTCCAGCGAAGTGTGGTGGCCGGTTTGGGTAATCATGCAGAAAAAAACTCCAATAAGGAAGCATTTAGTTTTACGGGTGGTAAGGGGTGGGGTCGTCTGCGCTCACCCCATTAAACACCAAGAAAGAGAGTTTACACTGTTAATGGCGGTCAAATATGTTTTCAGTGGAAGGGTCGCGACCATTGTGGACCACGCCGAGATAAAATTTCCAGTCACATCGAGTCGGACTCTACTAGCAACGCCATAACAGTTCAACCAGCACCTACAATCCCCATGTCAGAAATATCGATTCAAATATATTTGTGCTTTTGATTTAATACTACGAGTACTCTTCTGTCAAACGCCGGTTCGGGATATCAACTGCTCGACAATTGCAACCTTCATCATCCCTGACACATTTAACCGGACAAAGGTTTACTACCCAATAAGGTACTGTACATTGGCTATATGTATCCAGTTGATTACCATTCGATCTCTAAGTACACCAGGAGCTTGTCTGTTACTTTTTTTCATCGTCAAATTCGTCAATTTGGAAGTGGTTACAAAGATTTCTCCGTTCAGCCTTTTTGATCAGATTTAACCACTTCTGGTGCCCATTCACTCCCAGAAAGATGCGATCGCGACCTCTTCACAGACCACTTGTCTCCCAGATCTGTTGGGCTGGCTAAACCGTTTCAAGCTGTCGTCAGTTCGCCTGTAGGACCTTCCAGGCCCCCCGGAGGCCCTGAAGGGTGTCAATGCGCGCCGAGCCGTGACCTGGCCCAATAGGTTTGTCCATGACCCTGGATATTTCGTCTTGCATGATTTATTGTTTGTTGCTCATTGCTTAGGGCGCATCGACCATGTTGATCATATAGCTCATTGCTTACAAGTGCACATTGACAACATGATGCTCAGACAGATTCAGAGGTCAGGAAACAGAGGCGCCAACAGCACCGGGCGACCTTGACGGCCGACGACGGCACCTGAGCAAATCCGTCGACTCATCTCTCCCTGCTGCTAAATGAGGGAGCCAACAGCCTGCACTATCTGATAATGGGCTTGTCAACAAAGCAATGGCACATGATTGCCTGTGAGGAAATTCCCCGGCAAGGCGCCGAGTGTCCGGGTTGGAGCCGGATGTCGCCAGCGAGGTGATGCGGGTACGTGATGCCAGTCGTGAGTGCCGTGGGGGAGTGACGTCGGTCGTCGCGCACCAGAGGTGTGAACGTGCACGAGCCGGGCACCCGGCGGCTGGTGGGCCACCATTGTTATGGCTCAGGAAAGGCCGGGTCGTAGCACGCTTGGGCGGCTATCACGTGCCCCCTGCATCGTGCGCCCCTCCTGGCTACGGGGCGCCAATCTCGTGCGCCACGGAGTTTCACACGGGTCAGTCAAACCAGGAACAAGGGGGTATCGTCAGTAATGGAGTTGCACATGGGCCTGTTGGGTGGGGTATGGGCGGATGTCGTGAGCTTCACATGGGCCTGTTGGGTGGGGGTATGGGCGGATGTCGTGAGCTTCACATGGGCCTGTTGGGTGGGGGTACGGGTGGATGTCGTGAGTTCCACATGGGCCTGATGGATAGGGGTACGGACGGATGTCATCAGTCCACCGATGTCTGCACCGGTTGGCTCGTCCTGAAACGCAGGATAATGCCGAGCACGAACGTCCACGTCAGAATATTCATCAGGTCGTGCTGCCCCTTTTACGCTCCTCCCCAGTGTTACCTATGTCGAGCCATCTTCGGCGTAGTATAGAGAAGGTCTGGTAAGAGCCGTACTGTTTTAAAATAGGACTTATATAGGACTTAGAGACCTGGGCTCGCAGCGGATGGAAGGGCTTCCTTGAGGAACTTGTGCTTTCAGGAAGAGGAGTGGAGGCACACGAAAGTGAAAATACAGCTATTTGTGCTGTGTGCTGCTTGATATGTTTTATGGGAATTGTAAATTGGAGCAAGGTGGCGCTAGATATAGTACTATATGTAAAATCACTTGATCAATGGTCAACATCTCGGTGTAGCACTGTGCTCAACGGCAAACACGAGATCAAGATAGAGGCGGTGGCGGTGGCGGTGGCTGTGGGTCCTGAATGGCCTAGCGGGCGACCGAGGTGCAGTAGTTGGCATTGTAAGGTTAAGATCTGTGAAAGCCGCGGCAATTTCAACACTAAATGGTGGGAGTTTACGCCAAAGCCCGCTCTTGTCGTATGTGTCAGGCTGAAAGCATTGCTGTGTTGGGTGACTTTCAATTAATTTGATTTGAACGTGGTAGCGGTACAGCTGTTGTGTCCTGGAGCGGAGGGGAGGCTTGTCGGGGTCTACCAGAAAACTAGCTATCGGTGTGGCTCCGCGGGACCCTGTGTCTGCTCTGATGCATTTGCTTTGATTAGCTTCTAACTGTCTGCTCAGTGTTGGTGAAATGGAAGCAAAGATGATGCTGCTGTATTCTAGGATGGGTCGTATTATTGACTTGTAGAGTCGCAGTAGAGTTTTCCTGTCTCCGCGTCAGTTTGCCTGCCAGTGCACGGAATAGGCTGACGCGCTTCACGCATCTATTCGGGATGGCAGTGACACGTGTGTTGAAGGTAAGGTTTTGGTTCAAGTGTACTCCCAGGAACTAACTTTTCACTTGTTTGATGGCTTTGTCGTTGATGTGGAGAAAAGTTGTGGGTATCGGGTGGAGGCGACTGTATGTGATTGTGGCCGATTTTTATGCCGACAGGGCGATGCCCAACGTTTTGCACCACTTTGCTATGTGGTATAGAGCTGTTTAATGGTTTTCTCGGCTTTCAGGAAGCATTGTACTGTTGAACAGGTTATGTCACCCGCGAAAAGTGAATATTGAAGTGATGTGTTGGTGTGATCAGCAAGTATGTCGTTAATCATGATGAGGACGAGGCTGGGCGAGAGCACGCTCCCCTGTGTCAGGCCCCGACCATGAGGTATGGTGCTTGATGTGACGCTGCCGCTACTGATCTTAAGGGTCCAATCTCTGAGGATGTTGGAAATGAAGCGTGCCATGTGTCCGCGCGGGACTAGTTTGTGGAGTTGCAAGTAGTGTTGTGTGCCTGATGTGTAGACCACGTTGCATGTGTTGTAAAGACATGAGCTTGTCTGTTGTTTATTTTTTACTCTGGAAGCCGCATGCTGAGATTCGTCGAGCGGATTTTTGTGTCCGAGAAAATGTCGCAATCGTGTGTTGACCGCACGCTGGTCGACTAGCTTACTAACACAGTTTTGGTATCATTGAATAAACAATTCAACGTCATCTATCACCAGGTCCCATTAGGCTCCAGTGTTGCAATCAAGGAAGTATAGTGACTGGAGTTTAAAACCGCCTAGTGATGCGGTGTGGCATCTGAAGGTTAAATGTGCGGACAATGGACCTGACCCTATACGTGTAATTGTGTACGCAGCAGCACACACATCATATGCGCAGAATCCAACTGCCATTGACCACCCGACACTTACGTTGACACAGCCTTCATACTTTTTCATGTGCATCGGGAGGGGGGGCTGGTATGGTGAATCGGGCAAATGAAAGGCTACTGACATTTTTTGTTGGCAGAGTTATTCAGTTCCCAGTCTTGTTCGGTCTGCCCATCGAGAGACACACTTCATATTTGAGGAGGTAGGTTAAGTGTGTGGGATTGGGGTGCGCAAGAAATGGAACAGGTTGAGCGCGAAGCGTCGATCAATGCGTAGATCAATAGATCACCGATCAGATCGACCCACGAATAAATGACAACTACTTCCTCAATCGTTTACATCTTGTGTCAAAATAAGCATTTTGGATGTACACCTCATATATGTTCATGCATATAAATACAAATAAATATTTTAGTCATGTGTCATGTAGACTGACAGTCTCACAATTGATATCTCTCTTATAGAACCTACGCTTAGGGAATTACGCTAAAACGCATTGCTACGTTGCGCCAAAACCGGCAAAGTGTGCATGGCCTGCGTTCCTAAGGGGTGTTCAACTACTCCTTATAACATGAGGTGAGTGGGCTGCTGTGCTCCTCTTTCCCCTGGGTGTGATAGTTGGCTCATGAGCTCTCTCTGTCTCCTATTTATATATATATATATATATATATATATATATATATATATATATATATATATATATATATATATAGATCTCTCTCTCTCTCTTTCTCTCTCTCTCTTTCTCTCTTTCTCTTTCTCTATCTCGAGGAGAACAATAAATGATATCTGATAGATTCGTTTCGCAACATTGATGTACAATGGGTAGTATCGGACACACTCAATGATCTGCATATGCCCAGTCATGACAAAATGCTATGTGGCCTATCGCATTGTTGGCTTCATAACGATGTATGTCATACGTGATTAATGACACGTGATTCAGCGCTCCCTTGTAAGGAACTGTGCCCAACGTGAGGCCATGGCTAAATACAGCAGTAGTGTCCCCAACAAAGCGGTGTAGAGTGACGGTCGCTAGAAAGATATGAGGACACAGTAGCGTAATCAGTCGGTAAGCCATCTGTCAGGGAGGCGGGATCACTCACACGCGGCCCTCGGCGAGTACTGCAGCCGCCCTGTCGTGGCCAGACAGGCAGCGTCGTCTCACGTGTTTGAGGAGCTTCTCAGTCGCACCCGCCGCTGCAGCTTGCCGCGTCGTTCGCCCCGCGCCCGCCGCCCGTACCGAATTATCCGCACCCTCCAGCGCCTGGGAACGTCATAGCGGCCTGACGAAATAACAATTGCTAGTATTCAGCTGACTTTCTCTGCAAGATCGCATCTGCTGTGCAAACTATGGTGTTAAGCTAAGCAGTGTAATGCATTGTGATGTGTTACCCTCCTGGAGGGCCGAGTCTTGTGCCTCCAGAAAGGGCGACGACAAAGACTGACCAGCCCCATCACGGCAGTTCGATAATGGCAGTGCACGTGCGGTTGCTAAGCGACATGAGAACCGATGTATGCATTACCAGGGCCGGTCACAATGTGAGCAGTGGCGTCGCCACGAAATTCTTCCAGGGGGGAGAAAGGTCGAAAGGGGGCCTCCTGTTCCCCGAAAGGGGGCTCCATTGTGTTAGGGTCTCATATTGTTTTTAGGCTCTTACTATGGTTCGAGAATGGGGAACATGGTTTCGTATTGGTGTTTTGTTTGTTCTTGGCATGGTGCATCATTTACTCAAAACGCAATAGCACTAATCATTTTCACTGAAAACTGGGCCATACCAGGGTTTAAATAAGTAATATTTGGATAAATACATAAGTGCCAAAACAAACCAACGTCTCAATGCTTTGTCGAATCTTCCCGCTGGCCTCTAGATTGCAGCGAGCTGGCGGGGCTGGTGCTAAGCATATCTTACAGATGTCTGCCATTGATCAACCCACTTTTAAGTCCTCCAAGTCTAACTGAATATAGCTAGATTCATCACTACTGTTATTTATTCCCACCAGCTTGATGTCATAAGCAAAGCTTGAACGATCATTTCTCAGTCCCAGGACGACAATTTCGCAAAGGTGACAACGAGAAGTGGATTGCATTGGTTTTCTGAGTGCGATCTTAGGAATTTGTTTATTTTTATAACATTTGGTGCTGGCTGCAAGGTAACTGTCACACGAGCTAAAATATATCCTCAGCGAATAAATTCACGGCAAGAACAAGCATTAAACAGTAATGCATAAATGACAATGCAACAATGCAACAATGTCCGTGCAACATAATCCAACCCTTCAAGATATCGCCGCGAAGATCCTGCCCTGGCTGCTGAACGAGGGTGTCAAGGTTTTCGTCAGTACCCACTCACCGTGGACATGCATCCTAGACGAGCCTCCGGAACTAGCCACCATGGTAGAGGGGGAAAGGTCGCAACCTGCGACGCGAAGAGGAGGCACTTCTGCTATAGTTAGTTTGCCTGTTCGTATTCTATCGAAAGTACGATACGTGCCCGGACGTTGGGATGTTCCTGGCTAAGTATATCCTTGACATCGACGTGAAGCCGGGGACGTTAGCCACAAAAGTGATAAACACTATCCGAGCACACGGTGAGATGGTAAAACTCGCGGGAAATTGTGATATTGGCCAGAAGCCAATGCTGTGCATTTTTCACGATTGATGGTTCTGAACACCACCGAAGTGTGAACCTTCGTTGTGTGTGTGTGTGTGTGTGTGTGTGTGTGTGTGTGTGTAGGTGTGTGTGTGTGTGTGTGTGTGTGTGTGTGTGTGTATGTGTGTGTGTGTGTGTGTGTGTGTGTGTGTGTGTGTGTGTTTGTGTGTGTGTGTGCGTGTGTGTGTGTAGGTGGGTGTGTTTGTGTGTGTGTGTGTGTGTGAGGTGGATGTGTTTGTGTGTGTGTCTGTGTAGGTGTGTGTGTGTGTGTGTGTGTGTATGTGTATGTGTGTGTGTGTGTGCGTGTGTGCGTGTGTGTGTGTGTGGTTTTTGTTTTCAAGCACGCTACGGTACAGAAGAGTACCGGTGCATGATTTTAGTGCTTGTAATTTCATTTTCGTTCAACAGTGCAGCTTTCTAATACAACTGTTGCGCTGGGCTGAATGTTCCGCGTCGGATCATCGCGATGACGCGTGCAAGGCGCGTCATGGACGAGTATTAATGGCGTCACCGAAGCTTCTTGGGAGCGCGACTGGCGTGCTAGAGGCGCGTTACGAACGAGTTTAATCGGTGTTAGTAAGGATTACTGGGGATAATATTGGTGTCTAGAGGGTGTAAAGACGGTCACATGAGTATGGTTGGATTCCGACCAGATATACACCGCGTCTTTATAATTTCCCGCGTGTTTAGGATGGGTCATACCCTCGTCAACAGCCGTGCACCGTGAGTGCATCTGGTGTCAAACCGGATTCAATATCTTGTTTTTTGAGTCACGGCACTCCTGTCGCTGGTGCTGCAAAGGGTGACAAATGAGACACTCCAGCCAAACGAGTCATTTTTCTCTCCCTGTGCTCAGTTTTCCAGATCCTAGAAGGAGGCGGAGTCCTGACCCACATACCTGACGGCGTCGGTCCGTTACGTATATGTATCGCATTGCAGCCCATGTAACTGAAGAATGGGCTGAGTGTTGTAGAATAGCGAACGACAGTTTGCTGACGCCCCGCAACGTGTCATTTTCCACGTATCACCCACGGAGCACGTCCTGGCTTTGGTCAACACTCTTATAGCGAGTATAATGGCGATAATTAGAAAAGGCATCGACTGGCACCATTCCAGGAGGTATGGCCAGGGTGCGGACGCGACACATGCCACACGGCGGCCAACATTGATCCCCTGCATGACAATAGAGTTCAGGGGCATAACATCACCGCTCCTGATGACGTACCATGAGGAACTGGTTTTCTATCTTTGGCTGTAATGAAGTTGCAAGTCTTAAAAAGCTATTAAAAAAGCGCAAAGGACCGAGTATAAATGTGCAAAACAATGACTTACCATCGGCGCACTCGGCCATCCGTAAGCGGATTCCGTGCAGCGTTTGCAGCTAGTGGGTCACGCTTGCCATCCGAGGTGGGTGCTGTTCGGCGGTTGTCATGAGGTCTGAGTCGAGTTGCCGGCGAATGTCGGGAGCGGTGGCCTCGGGACTTCAGCATCAGCTGGCCTGTTCAACTACATCGCTCCCAGCCGACGCGCCTGCATGGTCCGACACCCAGCCGGTGTGTCTGCAGGGTCCGACATCCAGCTGGTATGTCTGCATGGTCCGACACCCAGCCGGTGTGTCTGCATGGTCCGACACCCAGCCGGTGTGTCTGCATGGTCTGACACCCAGCCGGTGTGTCTGCATGGTCCGACACCCAGCCGGTGTGTCTGCATGGTCTGACACACAGCCGGTGTGTCTGCGTGGTCCGACACCCAGCCGGTGTGCCTGCATGGTCCAACATTCAGCCGGTGTGTCTGCATGGTCCGACACCCAGCCGGTGTGTCTGCATGGTCCGACATCCAGCCGGTGTGTCTGCATGGTCCGACACCCAGCCGGTGTGTCTGCACGGTCCTACACCCACCCGGTGTGTCTGCAGGGTCCGACATCCAGCCGGTATGTCTGCATGGTCCGACACACAGCCGGTGTGTCTGCATGGTCCGACATCCAGCCGGTGTGTCTGCATGGTCCGACATCCAGCCAGTATGTCTGCACGGTCAGACACCCAGCCGGTGTGTCTGCATGGTCCGACATCCAGCCGGTGTGTCTGCATGGTCCGACATCCAGCCGGTGTGTCTGCATGGTCCGACATCCAGCCGGTATGTCTGCATGGTCCGACACCCAGCCTGTGTGTCTGCACGGTCAGACACCCAGCCGGTGTGTCTGCATGGTCCGACATCCAGCCGGTGTGTCTGCATGGTCCGACATCCAGCCAGTGTGTCTGCATGGTCCGACATCCAGCCGGTATGTCTGCATGGTCCGACACCCAGCCTGTGTGTCTGCATGGTCCGACATCCAGCCGGTGTGTCTGCATGGTCCGACATCCAGCCGGTGTGTCTGCATGGTCCGACACCCAGCCGGTGTGTCTGCATGGTCAGACATCCAGCCGGTGTGTCTGCATGGTCCGACACCCAGCCGGTGTGTCTGCATGGTCCGACACCCAGCCGGTGTGTCTGCATGGTCCGACACCCAGCCGGCGCGTCTGCATGTCTTGATGGGTTATTTGGACAGGCGTTTCTGGTGCCGACACAGGAAATGTCCATCATTTGTTGCATCCTTGCTGAATATGAAAACAGTTGGATGCTCTGATTACACCTGGCCAGTTGTTTGATTTGTCCAACTCAAACACTGGAACGATATGTGTTTTAAGAGAAAACGTTCAGTTCTGTTGTGTACAGTTGAACGCCATAATAGGCTAATTTGGTATGCTGCATAAATCACTTGGTGTGCATAGCACTAAGCTTTTCCGTCAATTTCATTCAGTGTCAATTATCAGCGTAGCGAACTGTGTGCATGAACTCTGACCTGCACAAGGTCTGCCCGGTTTTGTCCCGACTGGCCGGATCCGCCTCACCCGCTCGCCTGTACATGTTCCCCCCCCCCCGCTGGCTGATCAACCGGCAGCCAGCCAAACGAGGTCCACGACTGAGGTTCCGGCGGCCATCTCGTGGGCTTTAGTAGTACGCCGAACTGTCTGCTAAAATTATGCTGATGAACTGGAATTCCCAGTTTGGTGGGATCTTAGGATTGACGTAGCGCCCTTGGGTGCGACTAGTCCGATATAGAGTGACGTTAGCAACATCGGGAACGAAATTAATAAACAGAAATAACATTTCAAATGAAATCAACTGGTAAAAATTGCCATTGCTGAAGTTAGATAAGCTTGTTACAATCGAACCATGTCCATCAGCAATGCGGTGCAAACCGAATGTAGGGGCATCGAACGATAACGATGCCCTGTCAGTAAGTGACCTGAAGACCCTGACAGTGAGTGACAGCAACAGTGACCCTATCAGTGAGTGACCTGAAGACCCTGACAGTGAGTGACAGCGACAGTGACCCTGCCAGTGAGTTACCTGAAGATCCGGACAGTGAGTGACAGCGACAGTGACCCTATCAGTGAGTGACATGAATATATTGACAGTGAGTGACAGCGACAGTGACCCTATCAGTGAGTGACATGAAGATATTGACAGTGAGTGACAGCGACAGTGACCCTGCCAGTCAGTTACCTGAAGATCCGGACAATTGGTGACATTGAGAGTGACAGTGACCCTGTCACTGAGTGACCTGGAGACCCTGACAGTGAGTGGCAGTGACAGTGACCCTGTCACTGAGTGACCTGGAGACCCTGACAGTGAGTGGCAGTGACAGTGACCTGGAGACCCTGACAGTGAGTGGCAGTGACAGTGACCCTGTCACTGAGTGACCTGGAGACCCTGACAGTGAGTGGCAGTGACAGTGACCCTGTCACTGAGTGACCTGGAG
The DNA here is from genome assembly GCA_034440615.1 of Ashinkailepas kermadecensis. NCBI lineage: Eukaryota > Metazoa > Arthropoda > Thecostraca > Neolepadidae > Ashinkailepas > Ashinkailepas kermadecensis. The sequence goes on along the minus strand of JAOTOM010004849.1, from coordinate 242,188 downwards.
ACCCTGACAGTGAGTGGCAGTGACAGTGACCCTGTCACTGAGTGACCTGGAGACCCTGACAGTGAGTGGCAGTGACAGTGTCCCTGTTAGTGAGTGACATGAAGACCCCAACAGTGAGTAGCATTGACCCTATCAGTGGGTGACCTGAAGACCCGGACAGTGAATGACATTGGGAGTGACAGTGACCCTGTCAGCGAGTGACCTGAAGACCCTGACAGTGAGTCACAGCGACAGACAATGCCCCTGTCAGTGAGTGACCTGAAGACCCTGCAGTGAGTGGCACTGACAGTAACAATGGCAGTGACCCTGTCAGCGAGTGACCTGAAGTTGCACGGGGTATGCACTTCCAATGAGCATATCATATGGTCATGTAGGCAAGTATTGTACAGAGAGATATTACGCTGGGAAAGTAACAGCGAAAAAAATCCATGCATATGTGGCCAGCGGTTTTGGAGCCAAAGAGCGATCAGTGGGTCAGGAACCACATCGGCTTGGCGCCTGTCCACCCCGCACTTAGAGTATATTAAAACAGACAAATGAACGTCCAACACCAAAACTGGTGTAAGATCGCGAAGAAAGTTAATGTGCCGTATAAACGCTAACATTGGCATGAACGCTCACACATTTAGAAATCCAAATGGAGTTGTATATATATTTGCATGATCTCAAACGATGCCAGTGTTCGCACGCGGTTCCCACCCCACCCTTATGGTTTCCGGTTTTCGCATGGTGACTGATTGGTCACACCCAGGACTTCTTAAGGTTGCCAATTCTATCTTTTATATTTTCCTCTCAAAGCTGTCCCTTTCATTGTCTGTTTAGATCAAAACATGGTTGGGATCGCCCCGCCTCATTTCGCATACATGTACAATGAACGTGCCGACTACGACTGCGAAGACGGCGACCTGGTCCTGAGTGGTCTCTGGTCCTGGCCACATCCCATCATCTCGCGTCTGAGCTTGATGTCACGTCCACTCCGTTTGACTGTAATTGGTCAACGAATGCACATTTGAAGTGTGTTTATGGCTCGTGGTTATCCCACCAGACCACCCTGCAGTGTGCCGCGGAATGCACACTGCTCGGCTTGTGTCAGCCTAAGCACCCCAAGCAACTTACTAAGTAGCTTGCGTGACGATGACGAGATACATTCTTCACATTGAATGGCCTCAACTAACCTCGATCTCAAGGTGGACCAAATATGCTGCACACTCGGCGGCCGCCTAGCCAGCCGCAGTAATGTGCTCGAGATATCGCATCAAGGGCGACATGCACCCGACGTGGAAGCTCACTTTACGCCGGAAATTTGTCCGAATGTCACCCGGAAAGCGAGACAAAATTTGCATAACAAGAAGACAATGCAGATGCAGACAGCTGGCCTGGCAGCCAAATCAGCGCCCATCTGTGCAAACTTACGGTCAGCCAGGTGACACTGCTAATCATGCTGCACACTCCGTGATTTCAGTTCGACAAAATTGACATGTCACAATAGGCTCGTGCATGACATCATTTGATGCCATTGGTTGGCAACGGTGTGAATTTAGCCTCTTCAAAAATGTGTCGTGCACCCTCTCAGTAGCCGTGTACTCGTGTACAGTGCTGTACTCGTGTACAGTACAGTACTCGTATACCCTGTCGTGTCCTTGGGCACTGCAACCGCCTCGGTCCAGATCGCGCTGCTATGTTCTGGAACTGACCTCACATGTGTATAATAAAATGCTAAAAGAGAAGACTTTTCGACGGCACCCCGTGATGATGCTTTCTATGAATATCGACCAATGGTTCGATCGTTCTGTTAGCTCCTTTTACGATGTTGTCTATGCGAAGCCCGACAATTAGATTCTCTCCAGAAATTACAGTAAGGTCACGGACAGCATCAACATGTTTCAGTGCAGACACTTTGAATGAAGTAGGGGTGCTAACATAGGTTTCATCTTCAACCGTGCAAAACGAATTGCATTTTGCTGGGCTGAAGTTTAATGTGTGAGTTTCGGACCACTGGCACAGCCTCTGTCTCTTCAGGTCGTCCTCAACGATTATTGGGTCAGCTGGACAGCTAATTTTACGAACAAATTTGACGTAGTCAGCAAACGACAGTGGGGGCCAATTTCTGCCGGACAATCACTGATATGCATTGCAAACAGCAAAGGCGAAAACAGCCCACCCTCTGTTGTGACAGGTACATACCAGGAGCGGATCCAGGAATTTTAATCGAGGAGGGGGGGGGGGGGGTACTTATTATGGAGTGGTGCCATTTTTAGGGGATGGGCTTCTTTCTAGTCTGAAAGACACCATCGGCTGAAAACTAGTTGGGCGCAGGGTGGGGTATATTCGAGTATCTGGATGGGGAGCTTTTTCCAGTCGAAGGGGTGCCAAATCTCAATCAAGGGGAGGACCTTCCCCAGTTTCCTCCCCCTTAGATCCACCGCTGCCAACTACAACTGACCAGCTTGGACAGTTCGAACCTTTCCATTCATTATTTCACGCTGTCACCTGTCACTGATGTATGATGAAAGCCACTTTAATGCCGAGTGAGGAATGTTAAAATAGCGCAATAGCTTGGTAAGAAATAGGGAATGATTTACGACCTGGAAGACCTGGAAGATGGCTGAGTGCCTGTCTAGGTGCAGTGGGTTTGCGAGCCTGCAGCTATTGAATGTCAGATCGGTTTCAGTAATGTTGCGAAATTGGTTGCACACAGCCGCTTTGAGACAAAACAGCGCTGGTTAGGTGACATGATGGGATTTGCGTGCGCCGCAAGATTCCAGAAAACATATTTCTTCCTTTCAAGAAGAACAATCTAGTCAATAATCAAGACCAATCATGCATCAATCAAAGTCATTCTAGACCAATCTAAGCCTTTGCAGCCATTTCAGTGAATTTTAGCACTTTTACTTGATCACAGCAGGTCATTATCAAACAGTTAATAACTTAGGGAATTCAACCTCCAGATGAGAAAACAAGAAATAATTTTCTGAAGAGGATAATATTCAGGATTCCAAAAATCCAGGAGCAGCCTACTTTTCCAAACATGTACCTACCTACCTACATTGGCATACAGCAGTTGTTGAAAACAGCTTTTTCTAGGCCAGCTAGACCCAGGACATGATACATTCTTCCTTGATGAATCTTGCATGTATTATTGATGATACATGCATAATTGAACCTTTATGTACAATACCATTGTGATCTAGGAATGCCTTCCTGAAACTTTCCATGAGTTACAGTCTGATTTCCTGTTGTATGAATTCAGCATCTAGATAGAATGTTGGAATGGAACACATCTCTGTTTCAGGTGTCATGACTTACTGTGCAGTACCGGAGGATAGAAGTGGAACTGGGCAGGCAACTTTAATAAAGAAGAAATCTGGTTACACCATTTTCATCAGGATGCCTGATTTTCATGCCTCAGCAAAATCTCTTGGCACACAATAAAACATGTGCCTAAGTTGTCAAATGTAGGGGAACCAAGAGTATGCTCCAATCAGTTAAAGGAAATTGATAAGAGAAGAAACCTGAAGCAAGAACTGTTTAACCTTGCCTCTTTGCAGAGAAGCAAATGTCTGCTACCATCAGCTATTCCCATCATAATATTCACACCAGCCAAAACCTAGGGTAATCCTGAAACTTTTCTGTATTATTGCTGTTTACATCATTTGCAAGATTGCTTTGTTGTGTTTTGCCGGCTTTGTTTGCATATTGGCAATGTTTTTCCTCCACCAAAGAAAAAGATGGATAGGCCTGGTTAGGTTATGTCCATTTATTTCAAGATTTTGATACTTTTATCTGAGAAACTAGATTAGGCTAGCTAATTTTATGATGGGTTACCTTGCAATTTCTAAAGCTATAAATAATTAGTTATTGTATATGACCCAATTGAAAGCCCTCCTTTTTGGTTTTGGTATTATTTTGTTTTTCAACAAAGATTAAGCATATGCAATGGAAATGAGTGGTTACACTATCTTAGTCATGTTAATAAGCATACATTCAAACCTCTCTATCAAAACCTTGTTTGTGATCTAAACTGGAAGTCTACCAAATTTTGCGCTTGTTTGTAGAAAATATGTTCTTAGTGCATAGAAATAACAATCATGATAAGACCCTCATGTCAATCATTTACCACTAAGTTATAGTTACACTAAGTTAGGGTCAAAGGTATGAGAAATAGATGATTTGGGTCAGATCTGCTGACTGAAATGGTGCATTTATGAGCTGCATTTTTTTTACAGAATGGACAAAGAGTGATATCAGGTGACAAATATATCAATTAGGCACATTTACATTTTAACATTTTTTTCTCCTATATATGAAGAAAATGTGGGCTGGATATAACATATTTTAACCAGTTTGTATATTTCTTCTGTTCTATCTTAAAACTTAGTCTGGAATAAAAGCATAATATTTTTGGTGAAAAATAGCATTGTTCTGGTCATAGGAACACATGTTCAACTTTATTGATGAAAAGTATCAAGTATTTCGGAATGTGTGCAATTATATAGGTTTTGTTCAGGTGATTCGAGCACGATTACTCGAAGTCCTGACCTGTGTAATTTCGTAATGTCTCAACCTGATATATAAAGGAGAGGTTATCATGAGATAACAAGTGGGTGATGCCTATATTGAGGTTGATTCTTTCCATCGACAATTATAGGATTTGTGTAAAATGGCAAACATGCATAATAAGTCACTGG